>JANAVB010041816.1:20805589-21094729 GCA_029216955.1 Iris pallida
CTACGCCCTGGGGGACCAAGTCTAGGCCCACTACGTCGTCGGACGTAGTAGGTACTGTAATCTCCCATCGGGCATCTGTAATTTTTATCAACAGTCCAGTCAGGATGGAACGAGTACATATATCTCATAACAGATCTCAAGATAGAATAAAAGCTATAAGACTGTAAATAGAGCATATACAATAAATTATGGAGTGTACATGTATGTATCATGGTATGGTAAGCTGTAGAGCTAGAGCTAGAACAAGAAATAGAACTAAATTATGGCATGTACACAAATCAAGGTAAGCTATATCCAATGTGGTGAGTAGTAGTTTGGCTTGTGATCGGTTTGGGTACCTGTCGAAATCGGCCTGGCAAGTCATAAGTGCGGTATATGACTCACACTGTTCAAGAATGCAGGGATATGATCACAGGCATACGCTACTACTTCCCCTACCACAATGGTAGAATAGATCCAAACAGGACACGTCAATGCACGAGATTCTAATGAGAAGATAGCTAGCCTTCTCTAGAATCAGTGACCATATATTGAGCAAGAACTACAAGGAAGCTTGCACAATACATTCCAACCTAAGAAGAAGAAGAAACATCTCTCGTCGGGATCCAGGAATACCAATCCGTGAGAACCACGTGTCGGGAATAAGCATATCAACACTAAGTATATGAATCATAACAGTTATCATAAATTGGAAATAAGTATCAGAGAATGTACTCGCCTGTAAGATGATAAATATGTCGACCGGATAAATTGCAGTGTCTCGAGGACCTATAGAGAACAAGACGTATCAATACTATGTTTAGGAAGTAAAGTTAAATCAAATTAAATCCTATTTAATCATTCTAGGTCAAGACATGCCTAGTCGGGTCAATCTTGGTCATGGAAGAACATTGGAAGTCAATCCGAATCAAACTAGGTCGAAAACTGGCTTATCGTTGAATTTTGGTCAACGGGTCAACTCTGGTCAACTCTAGGTCAACCCTAGGTCACTGGTGACTAATAGTTGACTTTTAGTCAACTATCCAAGTTAAATGGAATTTGGAACTAAATTGGGTAAAGTGTTGACCCATAGTTGACTTTTAGTCTAAAAAGTCAACCGTGGTCAACCAGGTCCAAGACTAGGTTTAGACGGCAATTTCTACTCATTACCAACCTATACAACCCATATCCAAGTCCATCTTGGACTTGGAAACTCAAATCTTGGCCATGGGCCAATTTCCTATTTTACCCTTAAAAAGGGTAAAATTCTACCTTCGACGATTATCTAGATAGCCTACCTACGCTTGATATTTTGACCCGTGCTCCCTAGGGTAGTAGGGTACTAGCCTATAGGTTCGTATCTACCAAAATACCTAGATAAAGTTGACGTCTAGTCCACCTACGGCCCGTTGCGGATATCTTGAATATTTCAAGATACGCACTGATACGGCGCGATACCGGCACCCTACGACCCCGATTTCCACTCGGGAGCTTACCCGCAAAAATCTAATTCACATAACCTAGGCCTACGTCAAGTTTGTCGCAATCCGACGCTCCGAGCCAATTTTCCCTTCTAACTCGACTTTCTCCTTTCCTATTCTACTCCCCTTCTTCATACTCTTCCTAATTCTCTAATCCTTCTTCTTCTAACTTCTTCTTCTTATTCTTCTAACTCTAATTCTTCTTCTAACTCCTCTTATTCTTCTTCTAATTTCCTACTTCTCTTAATTTTTCTCCTCTAACTTCTTTTTAACTCCTAACTTCTTCTTCTCCTCTTTTCTTCTAACTTCTCCTTTCTCTAATTCCTTCTCTCTAATTCTCTACCTCTAACTTCTTTCTATCTAACTTAACACCTATCCCTATACATATATAAACATATATATATATACTCATATATCTACTAGGGGGGGTTAAATAGGCTTATAGGGCTTAAAAGGGGGGGGGGGGGATTGCTCCCTGCTGCAGCTGCTGTGCTGCTATGCGCTAGCCTTGGCTGCATGCTGCTGCTGCAGCTACTGCCAATTGCTGCTGCTGCGCTGCTGCATATTGCTGCTGCAGCTGCTACTTCTCTACTACTGCTGTTGCATCCTATTCCTCTCCCTCTTCTTATATATATATATATATATATATATATATATATATAATATATATATATATATATTATATATATATATATATATATATATCTATTTGATATCTATGTATCCATCTATCTTTATATCTATTTATATATCCATATATCTAATCCTCTAACCACCTATTATCTATATACACACACACACACATCTCTACATATATATAAATACACACACACTATAGATACATATATTACACACAAACATATATCTATATATATACATATACACATATCCATATATAATATATATATATTATATATATATATTATATATATATATATATATTATATATATATATATCTAAATTCATACACACACACAAACACACACTCATACACACACCAATACACACTCCACCACTCTACTCTACACCACCACCACCATTCTCTCACTCTACACACATAACATATACTTATAATTAATATATACACACACACATATATATATATATATATATATATATAATATATATATCTATATATATATTATATATATATTATATATATATATATATATACCATACTCAAATAGGAAAGTCCCAAATTAAATCCTTAACCTAGATTCTAGGAAATCCTACAAAATTTGTGGGCAAAGTGTAGAGGAAGGTTCCCTCTACATTTATTGTGAAGGAAAATAAAGCAAAGAGAAATTAATGGGGTTTAAAGAGCTCACCTAAGCTTGGTTGTTGAGGAAGAAAGAAGCTTGAGAGGAAATTGAATTTGAGAGAGAGAGAGAATGTTACTTGGTTGTGAAGGAATGGGGGGGGGGGGGTGTTTCCTAGTCTTGGCGGCCCTAGGGGGGGGAAATGGGTTTGGGTTTGGGTTTGGGTCCAAAAAGCCCCAAACCCAATAGACTTAGTTTGGTCTAATTTGAATTCGGTTTGGTTCGGTTTGTTTCTAATTGACTAATTAAGTCTCTAAAGTGACTAATTAAGCCATGGAAGATGGGTTAAAGATTTTTAGCCTAATTATGATAGTGTGTGGGCCAAACACAGCTAGTTTGTGGGTCCCACTAGGGTCCAGGCTACCCGGGTCTCCAAATTGAGTCCGAATTGGATAAAATTTAAACCGACTCAAATAAATTCCTAAAAATCATATAAAATCAAATAAATTCCTAAAATATTATAAAACTTGAAAATAATGAAAATACCCCTAATTTGAAAACTGGGGGTGACAAATCTACCCTCCTTAAAAAAATTTCGTCCTCGAAATTGAATGAGGACTAACACAGCAATCATGAATTGAACAAGGAAAGAAAAAGCTAGAATTTTACCTCATGGCTCGAAGAGATATGGGAATCGCTCCCGCATGTCGTCCTCCCTCTCCCAGGTGGACTCACCTGGAGAGTGGTGTCTCCATGCAACGCGAACCAAGGGAATGACCTGGTTCCGGAGCACCTTCTCTCTTCGGTCCAAGATCTCGACCGGCTTCTCTGGATAGCTGAGTGTCGGTCCCACCTCGATCTCGGAGTGGTCTAAGACGTGACTGGGATCTGCCATGTACCGTCTCAGCTGCGACACGTAGAACACACTGTGTACTCCCTCTAGCGCGGGCGGTAACTCCAGTCGGTAAGCCACTGCACCGACTCTGCCCATGATACAGAATGGTTCGATGTATCGTGGACTAAGCTTTCCGTCGCCACCAAAACGAATCGTGCCACGCGTCGGAGAAATCCGCAGAAAGACAAGATCATCAACCTAGAACAAAACACAAGACTTAGAACTTGATCTAAAACAATCACAATCAGACTCAAATACTAGAAAAATCTAAATTATACCTCAAACTCCAATGGCCTCCGGTGGCTATCGGCCCAATGCCGTTGCCTATCCTGCGCCATCCGAAGTCGATCTCTGATAACCCTGACCTTCTCTGCAGCATCCACCACCATCTCAGGGCCAAGCAAAACCCTCTCACCGACATCATCCCAAGACAAGGGAGTACGGCACCTCCGTCCGTATAGAGCCTCGAAAGGTGACATCTCTATACTGGCTTGGTAGCTGTTGTTGTAAGCAAACTCTACCAAGTGAAGGTGGTCCTCCCAAGATCCCCTGAAGTCCAAGACACAGGTACGCAGCATATCCTTGAGGGTCTGAATCGTCCTCTCCGACTGCCCGTCTGTCTGGGGGTGGTATGTGGTACTGAACTTGAGCGATGTGTCCAAGCTAAGCTGCAAACTCCACCAGAAGTGGGAAGTGAATCGGCTGTCCCGATCCGAGACTATACTCACTGGCATCCCGTGCAATCGGACTATCTGCCGCACGTACATCTCGGCCAACCTCTCCGTCGACAAACCCACTTTGAAAGGCAAAAGTGGGCCGATTTGGTCAATCGATCAACAATGACCCAAATCGCATCCTTCCCTCTTGGAGAGCGTGGAAGCCCAGATACAAAGTCCATAGTGATATGCTCCAACTTCCACTCAGGAATAGGAAGTGGCTGGAGCAATCCCCCGGGTCTCTGCCTCCCGGCCTTCACCTGCTGGCACACCAAACATCTCGAAATGAACTGAGCCACCTCACGTTTCATGCCATACCACCAAACATGCTGTCTCAAGTCTCTATACATCTTGTTGGCTCCTGGATGCATAGAGTACTGAGAACGGTGCGCCTCCTGAAGAACCTCCTCCCGAAGTCCTCCGCTCGACACGTACAATCTGGTACCATACCTCAATGACCCATCCCCTGCTATAGAGAACTCATCCAACAGTCCTCTCTCGACCTGCTCCCTGATGACTCTCAGAGCCTCATCCTCAAACTGAGCTGCCCTGACTCTGTCCATCAGCTCTGACTGCACCTGGAGACCCCACATCTGCGCCTCGAACCCTGGAACTATCACCTCTATACCCAAGCTCTCCAGATCTGCTAGAAGGTGACGATCCATCATCAAACACATGGCCACGGGATACCTGCTCAAAGCATCCACGACCACGTTGGCCTTCCCCGGATGGTACTGCAAGGATATATCAAAATTCTTCATCAGCTCTAACCATCGCCTCTGCCTCATATTCAGCTCCTTCTGGGTAAACACGTACTTCAAGCTCTTGTGATCTGTATAGATCTCAACTCGCACTCCGTACAGATAGTGTTTCCACAGCTTCAAAGCAAATATGACCGCTGCCAGCTCCAGATCATGGGTAGGGTAATTTCTCTCATGAGGACGTAACTGCCTATATGTATAGGCAATTACCTTTCCGTGCTGCTGAAGCACACAACCCAAACCCCGTCCTGAAGCATCACTGTAGATCGTATAACCACCAGATCCAGATGGCAGCGTCAAGATAGGAGCTGTAGTCAACCTCGCCTTCAGCTCCTCGAAGGCGGCCTGGCACTCATCGGACCAAACAAACTCCTCGTCCTTCCTGGTAAGGCGGGTCATCGGCTGGGCAATCCTGGAAAAGTCCTGCACGAACCTCCTGTAGTAATCTGCCAGATCCAGAAAACTCTGAACCTCTGCTACTGAGCTCGGCGTAGACCAGGATTCCACTGCAGAAATCTTCTTCGGATCCACTGAAATCCCCTCGCCAGAGACAACATGGCCTAGGAACTCCACGCCATCCAAGAAGAACTCGTACTTGGACAGCTTCCCATATAGCTACTCCCTCCTGAGAGTGTCCAACACAATCCTCAGGTGCTCCTCGTGCTCCTCTGGTGTCTTCGAATAGATGAGAATATCATCAATGAAGACCACCACGAACTTGTCAAGGTACTGGTGAAATACCTTGTTCATCAAGTTCATGAATACCGCCGGGGCGTTGGTCAACCCAAACGGCATGACGGTATACTCATACTGGCCATAGCGGGTCCGAAAGGCAGTCTTCGGAATGTCATCCCGCTTCACCTTCAGCTGATGGTACCCGGTACGCAAGTCGATCTTCGAGAACACCCTCGCGCCGCTCAACTGGTCGAACAAGTCATCAATCCTCGGCAAAGGATACTTGTTCTTGATGGCAAGGTTGTTGAGCGCCCTGTAATCAATACACAGACGTACCGTACCATCCTTCTTAGGGACGAAAAGAACTGGCGCGCCCCAAGGTGAAGAACTAGATCGAATAAAGCCCTTGTCCTCCAGCTCGTCGACCTGCCTCTTCAGCTCCGCTAACTCACTGTTGTTGATTCTATAGACGTGCTGGGAGATAGGCTCAGCACCCGGCACTAGATCTATAGAAAACTCAACATCACGATCTGGCGGCATCCCGGGCAGCTCCTCGGGAAAAATATCCAAGAACTCAGCAATGAGTGGATGTGGCAACACCGGCCCCGCCAACAACGCTCCGCAGAATCCATCTTCCTGCTCCGCTGCACCCCTGGTGAACTCATACTCCGGCTCTCCCAGCGGCCTAAACAGAATCCTGCCCCCTCTGTAGTCGATGCTAGCGTGGTGTATGCTCAACCAGTCCATACCGAGTACCATATCGTAACTCGAAAGTGGCATTACGAGCAGACACGCACTCAGCTCCCGGCCTCTCAAAGAAACTCTCCGCCCCTTGCAAACATTATTAACTAGGATGATGCCATTCCCAGTAATAATCTTGCAAGTCCTACCAAGATATTCAGCAATAATATTGTGCCTAAGAGCAAAAGAAACAGACACAAAACTGTGCGTAGCACCAAAATCAAATAAGGCCAAAGCTGGAAAAGAATCGAGCAGAATAGAACCTGCGACAACATCCGTAATAGGCTCCATCTCCTCGGCTGCAAGAGCAAAGGCTCTACCCTGACCACCCCTCTGCTGGCGGTGCTGAACAAACTGTTGCTGCTGAGTCGGAAGCGGACCTCGCTGCTGAACTACCGGCACACTAGCTGGTGCCCTCTGAGCAGCTCCAGTAACACGGAGGTTCTTGGGACACTCCCGCATCTGATGCCCAGCGGCACCACAAAAGAGACACAGCCCCAGCCTCCTCCTACAGAACTCGAAGAGGTGACCGGGCTTCTTACAGAAGTGGCACGGCGGATCATCCTGCCCCGGACGCTGCTGACTCCTCATGGAGTGTACATGTATGTATCATGGCAGGGTAAGCTGTAAAGCTAGAGCTAGAACAAGAAAGTAGAACTGTATCATGGCATGTACACAAATCAAGGTAAGCTATATATCCAATGTGTGTGAGTAGTAGTTTCAGCTTGTGATCGGCTTGGGTACCTGTCAAGAATCGGCCTGGCAAGTCATAAGTGCGGTATATGACTCACATTGTTCGGGAATGCGGGATGGATCTGATCACAGGCCTACGCTACTACTCCTCCTACCCCAACTGGTAGAATGGATCCAAACAGGATACGTCACTGCACGGGATTCTAATGAGAAGGTAGCTAGCCTTCTCTAGAATCAGTGACCATATATTGAGCAAGAGCTACAAGGGTGCTTGCACAATATATCCCAACCTAAGAAGGAGAAAACATCTCTCGTCGGGATCCAAGAATACCAATCCGTGAGAACCATGTGTCGGAAATAAGCATATCAACACTAAGTACATGAATCATAACAGTTATCATAAATTGGGAATAAGTATCAGAGAATGTACTCGCCTGTAAGATGATAAAATATGTCGACCGGATCAATTGCAGTGTCTCGAGGACCTATAGAGAACAAGACGTATCAATACTATGTTTAGGAAGTAAAGTTAAATCAAATTAAATCCTATTTAATCATTCTAGGTCAAGACATGCCTAGTCGGGTCAATCTTGGTCATGGGAGAACATTGGAAGTCAATCCGAATCAAACTAGGTCGAAAACTGGCTTACCGTTGACTTTTGGTCAACGGGTCAACTCTGGTCAACTCTAGGTCAACTCTAGGTCAACCCTAGGTCATTGGTGACTAATAGTTGACTTTTAGTCAATTGTCCAAGTTAAATGGAATTTGGAACTAAATTGGGTAAAGTGTTGACCCATAGTTGACTTCTAGTCTAAAAAGTCAACCGGGTCCAAGACTAGGTTTAGACGGCAATTTCTACTCATTACCAACCTATACAACCCATATCCAAGTCCATCTTGGACTTGGAAACTCAAATCTTGGCCATGGGCCAATTTTCTATTTTACCCTTAAAAAGGGTAAAATTCTACCTTCGGCGATTATCTAGATAGCCTACCTACGCTTGATATTTTGACCCGTGCTCCCTAGGGTAGTAGGGTACTAGCCTATAGGTTCGTTATCTACCAAAATACCTAGATAAAGTGGACGTCTAGTTCACCTTACGGTCCGTTGCGGATATCTTGAATATTTCAAGATACGCACTGATACGGCACGATACCGGCGCCCTACGACCCCGATTTCCACTCGGGAGCTTACCCGCAAAATCTAAATCACATAACCTAGGCCTACGTCAAGTTTCGTCGCAATCCGACGCTCCGAGCTCAATTTCTCCTTCTAACTCGACTTTCTCCTTTTCCTATTCTACTCCCCTTCTTCCTACTCTTCCTAATTCTCTAATCCTTCTTCTTCTAACTTCTTCTTCTTATTCTTCTAACTCTAATTCTTCTTCTAACTCCTCCTTCCTATTCTTCTTCTAATTTCCTACTTCTCTTAATTTTCTTCTAACTTCTCCTTTCTCTAATTCCTTCTCTCTAATTCTCTACCTCTAACTTCTTTCTATCTAACTTAACACCTATCCCTATACATATATATAAACATATATATATATATATATATATATATATATATATATATATATATATATATATACTCATATATATCTACTAGGGGGGGGTTAAATAGGCTTATAAGGGCTTAAAAAGGGGGGGGAATTGCTCCCTGCTGCAGCTGCTGTGCTGCTAATGCTGCTGCTGCCTTGGCTGCATGCTGCTGCTGCAGCTACTGCCAATTGCTGCTGCTGCATATTGCTGCTGCAGCTGCTACTTCTCTGCTACTGCTGTTGCATCCTATTCCTCTCCCTCTTCTTCTATATATATATATATATATATATATATATATATATATTATATATATATATATATATATATATATATATATATATATATATATATATATATATATCTATTTGATATCTATATATCCATCTATCTTTATATCTATTTATATATCCATATATCTAATCCTCTAACCACCTATCTATATATATACACACACACACATCTCTACATATATATATAAATACACACACACATATAGATACATATATATACACACAAACATATATCTATATATATACATATACACATATCCATATATATCTAAATTCATACACACACACACACAAACACACACTCACACACACACCAATACACACTCTCACCACCACTCTCACTCATACACCACCACCACCATTCTCTCACTCTACACACAATACACATATACTTATAATTATATATATACACACACACACACACACACACACACACACACACACACACACATATATATATATATATATATATATATATATATATATATATATATATATATATATATATATACCATACTCAAATAGGAAAGCCCCAAATTAAATCATTAACCTAGATTCTAGGGAATCCTACAAAATTTGTAGGCAAAGTGTAGAGGAAGGTTTCCTCTACATTTATTGTGAAGGAAAATAAAGCAAAGAGAAATTAATGGAGGTTTAAAGAGCTCACCTAAGCTTGGTTGCTTGAGGAAGAAAGAAGCTTGAGAGAGAAATTGAATTTGAGAGAGAGAGAATGTTTACTTGGTTGTGAAGGAATGGTGGGGGGGGGGGGGGGGGGGGGGGGGGGGGGGGGGTTCCTAGTCTTGGCCGGCCCTAAGGGGGGGGGGGGGGGGGAATGGGTTTGGGTTTGGGTCCAATAAGCCCCAAACCCAATAGACTTAGTTTGGTCTAATTTGAATTCAGTTTGGTTCGGTTTGTTTCTAATTGACTAATTAAGTCTCTAAAATGACTAATTAAGCCATGGAAGATGGGTTAAAGATTTCTAGCCTAATTATGATAGTGTGTGGGCCAAACACAGCTAGTTTGTGGATCCCACTAGGGTCCAGGCTACCCGGGTCTCCAAATTGAGTCCGAATTGGATAAAATTCAAACCGACTCAAATAAATTCCTAAAAATCATATAAAATCAAATAAAATTCCTAAAATATTATAAAACTTGAAAATGACAAAAATACCCCTAATTTGAAAACTGGAGGTGACAATATATATATATATATATATATATATATATATATATATATATATATATATATATATATATATATATATATATATATATATATAAAAACCCCTAATTAAAACCCTTACCTAATCTCTAGGGAATACCTACAAATTCATGGGCAAATGGTGGAGAATTCCCTTCTCATCATTTATTGTAAAAGCAATAAATGGAAAAGAATAGTAAATTGGGGAGAAATCACATACCTAAAATAGGTTTCCTTGTAGGGAAGAGCTTGGGAGAAGGAAAGGAATTTTGAGAAAGAGAGAGATGTTTACTTAATGAAGAAGAAAGGGGGGGGGGAGACTCTCTTGGCCGGCCAAGGGGGTGAGGGAATGGGTTTGGGTTGGATCCAATAAGCCCCAAACCCAATAGACTTAGTTTGTTCTAATTTGAATTCGGTTTGGTTCGGTTTGTTTCGGTTTGTTTCTAATTGACTAATTAAGTCTCTAAAATGACTAATTAAGCCATGGAAGTTGGGTTTATAATTTTTAGCCTAATTATGATGGCATGTGGGCCAAGCCCAGCTAGTATGTGGGTCCCACTAGGGTCCAGGCTACCCGGGTCTCCAAATTGAGTCCGAATTGGGTAAAATTCAAACCGACTCAAATAAATTTCTAAAAATCATATAAATCAAATAAATTTCCTAAAAAATTATAAAACTTGAAAATGAAGAAAATACCCCTAATTTGAAAACTGGGGGTGACAAAGACTTTTCTTCTCTATAGAAAGTTCTTCCTTGAGTTGGTTAATAATTTTGTCTTTCTCTTCAGATGACTTGGTAGTCTCGTGTAATAAGAGCTTTGTTGAAGAAAGCTCACCAGACTCACTAACATTATTTCTAACCTCAGCTAGTAGGTCGGTAAGTCTACCTATTTCACCTTTGTACTCTTTGAGTACCTTTTTAGAGGTCTGATACTTGCTACGCAGTTTCCTGTAATCAGTCATCAGGTCACTGAAGGCATCTCCTAATTGCTCAAAGGTGAAGTCATCATAAAAATCAACTACAGGTTCAGTAGGTACCTGATCGGATGCCATAAAGCATACGTTTGCAGCGTCTTCTGATTGTTCGTCTTCTGAGTCGCTGGCTTCACTTTCATGCCATATGCTGGTATTGGCATATCTCCTAGATGTTGATTTCTTCAGGTTCCCTTTTTCATACATGTTGCTCTTCTTGCTTGATGATGAGTTTGTGGGACAATCCTTCTTCATGTGTCCCTTCTTCTTGCAACCATAGCAGACAGCATCTTCTTGATACCAGTTGTTGCTGTTGTTCTCTTTGACTCTCTTCTCATGTCTCATGAATCTTTGAACTTCCTTGCTAGGAGTGCTTGATCTTCAGCATCAGATCCACTGCTGTCTGAATCACCTTCAGCAGCTTTTCTGTGCTGAGACTTGAAAGCGATCGTCTTCTCCTTTGGTGCAGGCTCTTCAAAATCTTGTAGCTCCAGTTCATGAGTGAGTAGTTTACCCATGAGTACTTCGAGGGACATAGTTGTGAGATCGTTCCCTTCAATGATTGCAGTGGCCTTCGGAATCCAGTTCTTGGTGAGAGCTCGCAGGAGTTTGCAAATCTTTTCATGATTACTATAATCTTTGCCTAAGGAGGACAAAGGATTTACAATATCCAAAAATCTCTCGAACATTTGTATAACTGTTTCGTTGGGCTTCATCTTGAACGCCTCGTACTCTTGAGTAAGTCTGCTAACTTTAGATTCTTTGACTTGAGTCGTGCCTTCATGTGTGACTTCAAGTAGCTTCCATATATACTTCATTAGCCGTTGTGCAGATAGACACCCTGTTAAATTCAGTTCTGTCTAAAGCACAAAAAAGAGCATTAATGGTACGTGCGTCAAGACTGGCCCTTTTCTTTTCTTCCTCTGTATATCTGCTATGGGATTTTTCAACTAAAACTCCATCAACATTTATACGAGGTGGCTTTTGATAGCCATCAAGAACAATGGACCATAAATCAAAGTCAAGTGATTTCAAGAAGAAACTCATCCGTGTTTTCCAATAGGTATAGTTCGTACCATCAAACAGTGGGGGTCTGTTTGTGGCCTGGCCTTTACTTGTGAATTTCACAGTTGCCATGTGTTGTGCTGTGATCTATATAACAGTTAATTAAAAAGAATAAATAATTGCACTGTTACATTTGCTTTACCTGTAACACCCGCTCTGATACCAATTGTAGGAACGAAATAGTAAAGCGTAATACTCTAGAGGGGGGTGAATAGAGTTGGCAGCGGAATAATGCTAATTAAAAAAATGTTAGCAGCACAATCACAAAATATTAATCACAACTGAAATAAAGTAAAGACAGAGTTAAGAGAGCAAACACAAAGACAGCGATGTATACTGGTTTTCCTCTGTTGAGGACTAATCCAGTCGGTAGAACTCTTGCTACCAGTTGAATCCACTATTGAAAAAACCGCAAGTTTTCTTACGAAGTCCTTGCAACTTCTACAACGCGAGCTTTGATACGAAGAACTCGTCCAACTTCAAATGTGAAGAGGTATTCTTCAATCAAGCCTTCTGATTACAATCTCTCAGAAACTTCTAGACCGTACCGCACTGGCAAATTGACTAGAGAATTGTAATTGGCTTGGGATCTGAAATTGAAAGCTCTAGAAAACTCTTTGAAAGACTGAAAGCTTTAGATAGAGAGAAGATTGAAAGTGAATGAGTGAGTTGAAATGATCGAAATCCTTCTCTATTTATAGGAATTCCAAAGGCAGACTTCTGACAGAATTTGGGCAGAATTCGGGCAGAACTCTATGAGCAAATCTCGGTCAAATCCGCAACTGCAGGAGGACCAAGTTCCTGAGATTAAAATCACAACGGCCACCAACCGAACTCTGGCCGAACTCTGGCCGAACTCGGTCCGAGTTCTGTCAGGGTTTAGTCAGGGTTTAGTTAGGGTTTTTAAAAACCTTTTTGGTGATTTTTGGAAACCTTTTTGAAAACCTTTTTGAGAAGACATTTTAAAAACATTTTGAACTCATTTAAGGGAAGCCTATTTGCCAGTACGACTCGGTGTACAACATATTCCTAGACTCAATTAAAATGAAAAATAAATTGCATAAGGAATTACAGACTCGAGTAGGCAAACAGATCTTCGGTCTTGAATTCAGTGGATAGCCATTATTGATCATGTTCAAGAGTCCGAGATGTCCCGACTAGCTTTGTATATCCAGACAGAGTTTAATCAATTATTAAAATCAGATTTGACCATATGACCAAATGGGCCAACACTACCATGAATAAAAGTTTTACAATGCTGGAGTAGCTCCCAGTGAGTTTTGTAATGTGCTGATAAATACTCTAAAAAAAACTTTTCCAAGTTGTCACAAACACTATATTCAAGACTTCTTACATAACTGCATAGCTTTAGAATCACTCTACAATGCAACACACAAACACACCAACCTTCAAGGGACATTCATATAATAGTTGCTGATACCAAGTACCAAATAAAACATTAATTCCGCCTTTGAAAAACAAACAACCACCTCAATTTAATTTAGAAGAGCCTGAAAAATCCAGAAATCAAACTTAAGAAAGACACGATACTGTTTACTTCGATGGTCAAAGAAATGTGACATAATGGAATACATTGTAATGATTCGACATTCTCGGATTATGCTGACAAGACAGAAAATAATCAGTCAAAATAAAAACTTGTTCATCTTCAACCCCAATTTGATGCTGACCACCCATCAATACCACCGATGAACTCCTAAAGGTGAATCGATCATACATCAAAGTTCATGTGAGACGATCTATTGCATGTTGTAGTTGTTAACCTTCTTCAATCAAGGACCACAAGAGTGGATGGTTACAAAAATACTAACTACTGGTGGGAGCTTGTTCAGGTGGGGGGTCGTCAGCTGGAGGATGGTTCCCAAGTGATGGAGCGGGAGGAGGAACCTCCTGACTACTGGTGGGAGCTTGTTCAGGTGGTGGGTCATCAGCTGGAGGATGGTTCTCTGGTGATGGAGCGGAAGGAGGAACCTCCTGACCACCACTTCCGCTTGAATCGGGATGAAAGTTGATGGGGAATTTAGTGACACGAGGCTTGTCAGCAAGGATGTTTCTCTGCACTTTATCAATTAGTACCTTCGGAGGGGGCTCTTCCCTTAGCTGCTCATCGCCATAGTCATTGTTAACATAGTAGCCTACTCTGATGAATTCCTGCCCCAAATAAGAGCAGGTTAAGAGCAGAACAGTCACACCAATAATATCTTCGTCTCGAATCTTTGCAGGATCTGGTGGGTCAGCCTGAAAACACAAAAGATGGGTATTTTGAAAAGTATGTCAAAAAAAAGAAAGCAAACAAATGTATGTTCTACTCTTAAGAAAAAAAAATACCTCAAAAACAAAGCGATAGTTTCCAACATTGACAGGGCCAACAAGAACACTTTCAAGGACTTGATCATAAGTCTCATCCTCTGCAGATCCCACATAGATGAGCTTCCATTCCAAATCTGTGAAGGGATGAACAAGTTTGAATACTGATAGCTCACAGAATGTGGAGCGTGGATCAGAGAATTTGATACGAATTAACTAAAGAAAGTGCGTCTGCAAATGTTCGTAACCTGAACATAGTAGTAAGATATTGTACATTTGTATCTTTTCTCTCAGGAACAACTAGATTATGTATGTACTAGCTCTGCGCAAAACTTGTTTTTACTCTACTTTTATTCATTCTTAGAGTTTAGAAACTAAGCCTCAAGTGTTTCTCAAGAATCAATGGCGTAAAAGTACCATGATGGATAGCAAAAAAAATAACCTAATGGGGAAGAGAACAGAGCATGATTTCCAAAATGGAAAATCTGTTCTGAGCATCAGTCTTTGACTCACTGATCAATCAACGTGAAATTGGGTCTAGTACCCATTATGGTACTAAACTTCATTCTCAGACAAATAAAACAAAAAGTTAAAAATAAGATGGAAGATTGATAAGTAGTCGTCTCCATCTTGAATCTAGCTTGCAGGCAACAGACCAATCATTCTGAAGTACGAGAAACAGTAACATAACTGACAACATAAGACATACTGATCATGAAACAGGAGAATGTGTAATCCAAGGCCTAATGAATACTCAAGATAACCACGACCAGAAAAGATACATGTATAGCTAATAGATGGCAATGTGGAGTGCAACAGACCATGAAATCTCAAGAAAAAATACAGAAAAACTGCAAGATGGAAAGATACAAGGGCCAAAACCTGGGGGTGCACTGTAGACACCACAATAAATGATCAGATATGACAAAAAGAAAACCAGGAAATGAAAATGAGATACTTTCTCAAATAAATGATCAGATATGACCAAAAAAACCAGGAAATGAAAATGAGATACTTTCTCCCAGTCAATGCCAAGTTATAGTTGGGTCACCACTCACCAGGAAAATATCAAATCAAATTGCCTTCTACAGTGCGATACACAAATAGACTGAAATCATAAAGCCAAAGACGAGAGTGAAACTCTACAAATTTTAGGAAACGAGTAATGTGGCTGAAGTAATTTTGTCAAGGTCCACATATCTCACATGTTGACAATAATAATGGCGTGATGACCATCTGCTTGTCACCAAATTCAGTGATGAACAAATCTACCAGAACTAACATAACTTTCTTCTAGTAAAATCTGTGAATTCAAAGCCCCAAAAAGAACTCATAAGCATCATTACGTGTCATCTCAATAGCATGTCAGCACATACACTTAAGACACAATAAAACTCAAACCACCAGACATGGACAACACTGATAATAATAATAACAACAACAGAAAGCAAAAGGGAAATGTAACTATCTAGATAAGAAGTGCACACACTAGAACATTTACAACACTAATCAGTTGTCACAATGATTCCTGAAACAAAAACCTGCACAAATATGTCTGAAAATGAAAGCACCATATGAAATGTTGGACATGGATCAGGTTGTTGCTAGAACACCAAATGCTATTAATTTAGGTTGTCCAAATCTGTCAAAAAAATAATGTACAGTCGTACATATAAGATCAGAACTGGCTTACAGTATAGGAAACAGTTGGTTCTACTTACAAATCTAAAATGAATCATTCAAAGATAAGTCATGAGGTCTGTCTTATGAGTTGGACCAAGTCTTTGTGGGAAGAGGATACAGCTCAACTCTGCTTCAACTAAAATCCACATAAAACTCCCTGAACACTATATATCTCAACCAAATTGCATTTGTATTCATTAGTTGAGCCAGACTTGGACACGTCCTCCTAAGCAATGATGTGATCATCCAAGATGCTAACATGCAAGACCAACATAATGATGTGATTGTACGAGATGTCGAGATGCAAGTAAAAGAATGAGGTGTTTTTCGGGCCTATTTGGTTTGTTGCAAGTAAAACTGTAAATTCTCCATCATCTGGTGTAACTAGTGAACGAGGGGTTGCAAGGTGAATCAACAGGTGCAGCATGTTCTACATAGCCTGCAAGTGAACTTGTGGCCAAAATGGTAACTTTACTTGCAGGTTGTTAGTTGTTGGTAGCCTTGTCAAGCGTAACATCAATTATATGAATTGTCGAATCCCATCACCACATCAGCCTTGTGCATAATTAGTTACTCACAGATGAATCCCAGACCGCGCTAATTGATAGCGGCTGTCTTTTGTGCAGCTCTTCGTGTACACAAACAAACAGCTGGAGTGCCAAATCACTTGCACCAAACGATAATGCACTACAGCTCTTCTGACTGCAAGAAAATTTATAGTTACCAAACAGGCCCTTGGTGTAGGGTTTGAAGATAACATTTTTCATCTTATTTCTCCGAAATAACTTTACATTCAAAACAATGAAGAGCAGAAGATAAACACTTCAGCAGGACCTATGGAGATGTGACTATCAGAGAGTGAATAGTGGAATGGGTTAATCTCTATTGGGATCTGAGACGGGTATAATACCCAACGATTCGAGGGAGGCATTCCTCCAAGCCGATATGGACTAACAGTGACAAATCTACTGCAGAAATGATTCTTCTGCAACTAAATTTTTTTACTGCAAACTAAAAAGAATATTAAAAAGGTAAGTATCTCCCCCCGCTATTTGAATCGGTACTGGTTTGAGGTATTTAAAAATGCAGTTTGTTCAATTACAACTCACTGTTGATTGGATGATGATTCTATTCTTCCCTCTAGCTAACTTTTGTTAAGTAACCAACTCACTTTATATCTTTACCTTTTGTTCAGGATGTTAATCTGTCAAAATAGGAGGATCAAAATTTTAATTATAATATCTCGTATATTTGTCAACGAGCATAAGCTGGAAAACTTGTTGGTGTTTTTGCCTTTGGACTAGAAAAGATAGTCCCACATCGGCTACACCAAATGGTGAGTATCTCAATATAATGCATTGCTTGTGTTGAGGTGTGCACATGAGGTGTAGTGGGGCACAAGTTTGTGCCATGTTGGAGTATTTTCCTAGAAGGAAAAATGATTAAATCCAACAAGGATGCAAGTTAATTTTTGTTGTGCGGACTCGGACTCGGACACGGACTCCAGGATGTCTCGTGCATGCACGGGAGTGATCGGAGGGTAGGCGTGGACTGGCACACTTCTATGTTGATTGTGGGATGATCTAAAATATCAAACTCTATTTTTGAGTATTGGTATTTTAGTCCCACATCGGATAGGAGAAGAGGTGAAGTCTCAACTCCACTCTATAAATAGAGCCCCTTGGCCTCCTTTGAAAGATGCACCAAGAAGAGAGTTGAGGGAGTCTGTTAAGTCCAGGAAGCCCGTTCAAGTCTCAAATATTGACTTACGAGCGTTCCAGAAGTTCTTCGTGAACTTGCTGGTTCCTGGAAACTGTTCGTGCTCGTGTGGGGCGAATAAAGCTTTGAGCAACGGTGGTTCATTCACCCCAGCATCTCATTCTCGCCTGTCATCGCTGCTGTTGCCTTTTACAGTAACTTCTTTTTAGAAGCTCTACTGCCGATAGTCGCTTGCACAAAGTCTCTTTAGATTTTTTGTGTATTACGTAGAATCTTTTTAGATCCTCGTAATTCAGAATCCTCCAGGATCTCTGTTGCACATCTTCTTTAAGGTGTTGCATTTGAAACGTTGTGTGTACAATTGTTTCAGTTTCAGAATTTTCCATCGAAAATTGTGCCTCGGCAATAACAAAACTCTCATGCTTAGTTTAGTATAACTGTAAAATTACGTCCTCTCTTCAAACAAGACAACTCTTTCAGAGTTCCAACTCTTTCAGAGTTCCAACTCTTCTGAATCATATTGTATCAGAAAAGTTCCTACCCCATACCGTATGATGAATGTGTTGCTCTTAAATAATGCTGTTATCTACTCCTTAGCTATAGGTAACAATTTAGACATGTCATGCTAGCTTTAGCCGCCCAAGTTGACCATTCAATATATAATCTCTTAAATTTGCAATAGGAATTTATACTTGAATAATTGTTAAGTACACCTGTTACTCGTAAAGAAGTCATGGGAAGCTAGCTCCCACTAGAACTTTGAAATCTAGGATATGCAGTATCATATATAGCAAATGACAAACCAAACAAGTCATACTTTTGGCTGGAGTAAAATAAAAGAATATTGCTCAATTTTCTAAAATTAACAAACTATGTAATCTTAGAGTTCCATTCTACTTGTCCGATTTGGAGTTAATGAGTTGGTGAAGCCAACAAATTGATGCCTTTAAATTTGGGCTATACTATGTGTGGGACTCTTCTCCCTTCAACTGCAACTTACTAGTAGTAGGTAACGAACACTCAAAACTACACTTGACTTGTACTAACTACCAGCATTGTTCCATCCTAATCGGCAAAAACTGGAAGAATTTTGCTGTTGGCATTGTAAAAATTATTACTTTTCCATAGACATACAAACCAACGACAAAAGAAACAACCTCTAGACACTATAATGTAGAATGAGAGAGAGAAATCGCTAACCACTTCAGAAAGAGTCTAAAAATAACTTCTACTTGGGATCCCTTGCCCAGTTCGGAACCCTTGCCCAGTTCGGAATTCTGTCCAAACTTGCATATTTTCTAGAAACTAATTTACTACTAATCACAAACTTTCTTGCACTAAAAACATATTCTTTATCTACAACTTCTCTCGACCGAAGGGAACAAAAAATAGAAATAAAATCAAGGACGCATCGGACAGTAGGCGACGCACTAGGACACACCAAAGATGAACGTTGTGTCCATTCTGCGCTGTCCAAATCGTGTCGTGCCATACTCCGTTCAAATAGAATTTAACAATCAATCGGCAAAGTTCCCAGCTTTCTAACTAATTCCTTCATCACCAACAATCAAGCTAACAAGAATTTGACAAAAAAAAATGAAAACAAAAATATATACCGTCATTGAGAGGAACCAAGCACTCGTAGGAGATCTCGAACTGGAAAGGGTTCAGGAACGCCGCCGGGTTATCGAGCACGGTGACGTTCGTTATGTTGACTGCGCTCATGATCTCAACAACAAAAACAAACCCCAAAAAGAAGAAGAAGAAGAAGACGACGAAGAAGAAGATATCAACTCGATCGGAACCCTAATTCCCAAAACCCTCATCAAAACCCCAAATCTAACGGAATCCAATCGAACGAAACCGAAGAGAGATAAAAAAAAAAGAAGAAAGATTTGGTCGGCCGATAGTGATTTGTGAGGGAATATAAATTGAAGGTTATGGCGGGAGATTTTTGAAACTTATTCTATTTTGGGTGGGGGGACGAAATAGCGAAGGGGAAAAAATAGTTTTGTTTTTAGGGTTTTGGGGGAAAAGCGGAGGGATATTGCAAATGTTGCGGGCGTAACCTTGTGCTAGTCTCAAGGCATGCGTGTGGGATCCACTATCTTTCATGGAAAATATTTTTCCTATAAATATTTTTAAGATTTTTTCATGAATGAATTTGCATATGGAAGGAGACGTCAAATGACTTGCGTAGTAGAACAAAAGTGTAATGTTAACTCAGTTGACGTTTTTCCGAAAAAATGTCAACCGAGCTACTTGACGTGTTAGAACAAAAGTGTGAAATGTTAACTGAGTTGACGTGTCGTGTTAGGATCCAACATGACAATTAAATTGGCATTTCTTTATATTAAAAAAAATTCACGCCGATAAAATTCTCATTTTTTGTCCACAGTGGTCCTACATGTTCATAGTTATTCGTGCACATCTAATCAAAGAGCTTATACATGCATTAATGTATGCCTTGCACACAGTAATACACACCATAGCTGATTGTATTAGCGAAAAACGCCAGTGGTATTGGCGTAGGATTTGAAACGCGTAAATTGTATTGACATAATGTTTTAGAAAACGTCAAATGAAATGGCATGGTGGATCCTAGCATGAAACTCCAACTCAATTGGCCTTTCACACTTTTATTCTACCAAGTCAAATCGGCTGGCGTCCTATTCCTTATTTTGCTATTCCTCTAAGAATTTTTATCTTGTACCTAATTAGAGATAAATTCATTGTTTGGATGAAAAATTTGTAAACTTTTCATGGTTTACATTTTTTATTGAATTGTTTCTTAAAAAAATAAAGAAACTTCTTAATCGGAAAAACAAACTTGTTAAGAAAACTTGCCAAACCAATAAGAATTAAGTACCATAAAAAATTATTTAATTTCGTATAAAGAAATTAACTACGATCAAACAATGTTATTATGAAAAAAGAAAAATTAATTCCATAGAATGTTTTTCAATGAAACATGAAAATTTATTTGCTTTCTGACTGAAATAAACACGAGTACGCTTCTGATATATCACTCCTATAATCCTTTCTTCAAAGTTCAAACTCGATTAATTTTTTTTTTTTTTTTCGTTTTAGGCCCATAAGCATACCAGCCCACTGACCAAGTCCCAAAGGCCAAGGCCTGCTCCCGTGCCCTTCAACTAACAGTCCCAATGAATTCGGACTCCAAACCCGCCCCCTAAACTCCAGCATATAAACCCCCGTGCACGTCCGCATCCTCTCCGATCTCCATCGGCCTCTCCCTCCCTCCTTATTCTTCTCCTTCCCCCCCAAAAAATATCGCACTCAAACAAAAACAAAAGCTAATCCCAAAATAATACAAAATCCCCACTGAAACCCTAACCCTAGAAATCCATGGCTTCCCGCCGCGTCGTCTCCTCCCTCCTCCGATCCGCCGCCCGCCGATCCCCATCCGCCAAATCCCCCCTACCAAACCCCAGATCCCCGATCCCCCGCCCCAGCCCCGCCGGCTTTCTCCTCTCCCGCGCCGCCGAGTACTCCACCTCGGCCGCTGCGGCGGCTCCGGCCCCGGCTAAACCCCCGACCTCCCCCGTCGGCGCCAAGGGGAAGATCACCGACGAGTTCACCGGCGCCGGCGCGGTCGGGCAGGTGTGCCAGGTCATCGGAGCCGTCGTGGACGTGAGGTTCGATGAAGGGCTGCCGCCGATCCTGACGGCGCTGGAGGTGATGGACAACTCGATCAGGCTAGTGCTGGAGGTGGCGCAGCATCTCGGGGAGAACATGGTGAGGACGATCGCCATGGACGGGACCGAGGGGCTGGTTAGGGGGCAGAGGGTTCTCAACACCGGATCTCCGATCACTGTAAGATTTCACGATCATCCTGATTTGGATCTGACTAGAGTTTGTAGTTAGAAAATTTGTTATTTTTGTGCATCGATTTAGAAGGGTTTATCAATGATTACTGGTATTGTATTTGGTGGGTCTGTTGAGTATATTGTATGTCATTTGTGTACATGAATAGATAATCAGCATACATATTGATTAACTGAGGTGGGATTGATTTTGTTATTAATTCATTACATTTGTTGCATTTTTTGTTTTGTTTTAGAAGCTAGTTATATCTTCTGCATAGAATGGATTAAAGAAGATGGCAGCTTTATGCATATAATTTGAAATTATGAATAATAACAAAATATAGATCTCTTACGTGTTTTTTTTTACTAGGACACTTCCAAATGGTCGTCATTACACTCCAAAAAACACTAGGGTATGCTATGGTTCATCTTCATCTCATGTCGTGTTGTACTTGTGTCAGTGCAACATACTTTGATGCACATTGCTTTTACAATAGATGCTAGCAGACATACCGATTGATGGAAGATAGTTACTAGAGGTTTTTTTTTTTTCCAAATGTGATACGATAACCTGCAATGCATATTTTGCTTCTTTAATTTTGCACTTTCCTTTTCCTAACACACTGCAAACATCAATTTTAAGTGTGCAATCCACTTTTTTTTCCCTGACAGTTGGTCTTTGATTGCAAGTATGTATGCCTTGGTTTATATTTTATCTTGATGTAAATTGTACTTCTAGCTGTTACTATCTTGTAGTTCTCTGAGTTGAATTATATCTTCCACTCTTATGACATTTTTGTGGACTTTATTTTTGGTTTGAATATGGATACTAATTATCATGTCGTAATTTAGGAACAACTGGATATACTATTACTTAGGTTTATGTTTAAGCTTGCTAGCTATGTACTGTCCTTAATTGATGACACAATTAACTATCTTTTGTTATCTATTAGGTCCCTGTCGGGAGAGCTACACTGGGACGCATCATAAATGTCATTGGAGAGCCCATTGACGAGAAGGGTGATATCAGTAAGTCTTGATGAAAGCGCTTAATATTGTTATGTCTCGAGAACTTGCATATCTGATTGTTAATGCATTATATCATCAACAGAAACCAGTCACTTCCTTCCCATCCATCGTGAAGCCCCCGCTTTTGTTGAGCAGGCAACAGAACAACAAATTCTTGTTACCGGAATTAAGGTACTGTGTTTACATCATTGTCATATTATTGTTTGTTATTCACACGGAACTTGTTCAGTTCATTGTCATATGCTTTCTAGAAATGTGCAAGTATCTCCTAATCATTAGTTATTCAGAATGCGGTGCAATACCTGTACATGTTTTTGTTAAATTGTCTTCAGCCATATTATCGTGTGCTCTTTAATTAAGAGCCCTGTTTATATCCTCTTACGGCTCTACAATCATCTTTAACTGAATTATTTCTGAAGTTGACAATTTTGTATTGTTGCATTTGAATTTTTAGTTTTGAGGATTTTCAGGTGAACAAAAGGTTTTATTTATTATAATTAGGAATATTTAGGAATTTAAATTATTATCTCTGGTGGTTCGTAGGATTTTCTGATGGACAAAAAGAATACTGCTATCATTGTTTTTGTTTGTTAGAATTCTTTTATGCATCTTTTTGTTTTCCATGTTCCTTGTTACTTGCATTTTACTTATTTTGTTTGCTTTATCTTCCAGGTCGTGGACCTTCTTGCACCCTACCAGAGAGGTGGAAAGATCGGACTGTTTGGTGGAGCTGGTGTTGGGAAAACTGTGCTCATTATGGAGCTGATCAACAATGTTGCCAAAGCTCATGGTAGGTTATCTATAGAACTAGCTCATTATGTTCCTTGTATCATAGTGCCTTTTTTGAGGGATGATCTTAATAGTAATGCATTTCTGATTTCCTGTCAGGTGGTTTCTCCGTTTTTGCTGGTGTCGGAGAACGAACTCGTGAAGGCAATGACTTGTACAGGGAAATGATTGAAAGTGGTGTGATTAAGCTAGGTGACAAGCAGGTCTGATAGTTTATGTTTGGCTCCTGTTTGTTTTTGGTTAACTGGGGTCATATTTATATTTCTGTCATGTCATCTTACAATGGGCTTTTGTTTGTTTAGAGTGAGAGCAAATGTGCTCTTGTTTACGGGCAAATGAATGAACCTCCTGGTGCTCGTGCTCGTGTTGGATTGACTGGTCTGACTGTAGCTGAACACTTCCGAGATGCTGAAGGTCAAGATGTGCTTCTCTTCATTGATAACATCTTCCGTTTCACCCAGGTATGGCTGTACAGGAAATGGTCTCTGTGATTTTCAACTTAATCATTTTTTATAGTGTCTTATATTTGAGTTTGTTTGCAGGCTAACTCTGAAGTGTCTGCTTTACTTGGTCGTATCCCGTCTGCTGTCGGTTACCAGCCAACTCTCGCTACTGATCTTGGAGGACTTCAAGAGCGTATTACAACGACAAAGAAAGGTTCCATCACCTCTGTGCAAGCTATTTATGTGCCTGCTGATGACTTGACAGATCCGGCACCTGCGACTACATTTGCCCATCTTGATGCTACAACCGTGTTGTCACGGCAGGTATGTTTGGCTACACATTGACCTGGAATTTTTCTAGCATTAAGATCTTGCAGTTTGCTCGTCTTTTTCCCTTGTAATTGTTTTATTATTTATTATTAGATCTCCGAATTGGGTATCTATCCTGCGGTGGATCCTCTTGATTCTACATCTAGAATGCTTTCTCCTCATGTGTTGGGAGAAGAGCACTACAACACTGCTCGTGGTGTCCAGAAGGTTCTTCAGAACTACAAGAATCTTCAAGATATTATTGCAATTTTGGGAATGGATGAGCTCAGCGAAGATGATAAATTGACTGTGGCTCGTGCTCGGAAGATCCAGCGGTTCTTGAGCCAACCTTTCCATGTTGCCGAAGTGTTCACGGGTGCACCCGGGAAATATGTGGAGTTGAAAGAAAGTGTAAACAGCTTCCAGGTAAGAAATCTGTTTTTAAGGAGATCAATCATATCCCTTCATTTATTATTACTATTTGTTTTTAAAGTATTATTGTAATGTTTAAGCATTGTTTTTACTGTACTGTTGTAGACAGAAGATATTTTTCTTGTGGTTTTTGCTAACAGGTGCCCAAGGGCACTGCTATTGTTAATTTTTTAGACCTTGATAAACAGTAAACCCACTAAATGGTACCTCTTTAAAGATGGTTGCATGCTTAACAAGTTTACATACTATTAGTTCCAATTTATCAGCAATAGTAACACCAGGCAAAGGCCTTGATAAACAGTAAACCCACTAATGGTACCTCTTTAAAGATGGTTGCATGCTTAATAAGTTTACATACTATTAGTTCCAATTTATCAGCAATAGTAACACCAGGCAAATTTTAAATATTTTGATTGAAAAAATATGAAACAATGACATGCAAAATAAATTCTGCATAAAAATTCAAACAAATGAAAATATTATTGTATTTTGAGCTTCTAACATATTAGCTGAAATATTATAATTTTTAATTTATCAAGAACAAATGTTGATCGATAATTAATATAGAAAATGGTTACATCAAATAAAGTCCTATATCAAAAAGAAAATAAAAATAGATCTAATAGATTGATAAGCATTCTCTTAGAAACTGAAATATAGTAATGTCGAATTGTTTGAATTTGTATGCAAAATTTATTCTGCATGTCTCTGTATTAAATTGTTTATATAATATTTAGTTTTTTTATTTATTTTTTACCTCCAAATTGTTTAACATTTCTGTTGGTATTACTCTTAAAATATGTTTTTGGTGCTGTTTTAAAAAACTTGAGGGTATTTTGGAACTAGTAGTGTCTGGCCTGTGCGATGCGGGGCATCCACAACGTCGGAGGAATGACGAAAAATGGCCACGATCTGAGCTGGCGTGGGACAGAATGGGGCGTCTCGTGCATGAAAACTCATCGGCTAGGGCGTCGCGTGGGCGGTCGAGGACCGGCACCATTCTACCACGGGTATAAACGACGGCTGACCACGCGGCCCGTCGTGCGGCGCCCAATGGGCGTCGGGAAGACGTCGTAAGGGCGTCGTGCGCATAGAACGGGTGGCTGGGCGGAACCGGCCGTCGTAGGCGTCATGAAGACGTCGGGGGCGCCTTCGGCGTCGTGGGTTAAGCGAGGCGTTGAGTTGCTGGCGTCGAAAGACGTCGGCCGTCCCGTGAGGCTCTGGAGCACGCGGAGTGCGCGAGGCGTATGTGCCGAGCAATGATGAAAAAGCCAGTGCGGACAGGATCCGCACGAAGAGTCCGAAGCGACATGACGACCGGCTAAAAATCGGGTGCGGGGAGACACGATTTAACTGAGCTCGCACGTGCTAGAAAAAAAAAAGAAAAAGAAAAAGAAAAAATTATATAGCATGCAATAAAAATCATAGAGTTGAAATTTAGGTTGGGTTTGGGACTGCTTATTGGAGGCTGCTTATGTTTTTTCTTCTTGGAAAGCGATCCAAGGCTGTTTGCTAACTGCAGCTTATCCAAAAACGTCTGAAAAGCCAGTTCAATTTGGGGTATCTTTTGACAGCTGTCTCCCACCTGCCGAGTAAAGGTGCTTCTGCTGTGGCATTTTGAAAGGCAACAACAATCCCAGACCAAGCTTTAATGGTTGTGTTTTACCAAGACAAAAAGTTGTCATTAATGACGGGCTAAAAGAGTGTGCCCTTAGGACACTCATTAGCAAAGTGCAATTGGATATGAATGCCACCCACTGAGTTATAACTTCATACACTTAGGATTGTCAAAAGTACAATTAAGGGTACGACAACAATATTTCTTATATTATGAGTTGTATAACTTTTGATTGAAGTTGCATATAGAAATTTCATTGTGTCAGCTGATGAAAATAGAGTTGAAGATGAGGCTTAGAGGTTAATGGACGCCAGTGTATATCTGATCTGGAATCATGTCTCCCGAAGGACTTCTCAAGCTACAAGCAAGATAGATCCCTTTTGACGTCCATTTCCCTAGATTTGATAACGCCCCACCTTTGTTTCCACACTTGAACGATATTTGAGGGAGACTGGAGAATCAGACTTCTGGGGTACGGGAGAAACAAGGTCAATGGACCCTTCTGTGCCCAGATGCCGTCGTGCCAGGTGCCGCCCTCTAATTACTTTACTGGAGAATTGAAGGGCTGAGATTTTTGTTTCAAATTTGATAGGTAACAGTATTGTGGTCATCTGTGACAGATGAAGTTCAGTCAGGTTATGTAGTGCACTGGAGTCAAATTTGGTTTACCTAATATCCTGCACGAGTTCAAACCTACCACATTAGACGCCCTCTAATTACTTCCACTAGAGAATTGAAGGGCTGAGATTTTTTGTTTCAAATTTGATATAGGTAATAGTATTGAGGTTATCTGTGACAGATGAAGTTCAGTCGGTGCACCGGAGTCTAACTTGGTTTAACTAATATCCTGCACGAGTTCAAACCTACCGCATTAGAATCTTCTCCCTCCGCTTCTTTTATCCATCTAGCACAGTTGCCCTTCAGGGTAGTACAATACCTTCCAAGTTAGCTCGTATATCTTGCCTGTGTTGTATTACTTTTCCTTGTTAAAATTATGGTCTTACCTCACAATTTCTTCTCTTTTTGTACCTGCCACCTTTCTGATTATTCTATTATTGAACACACCAGCACTACCATAAAATGTTCTGTTTCTAAGTTTCTTTGGTCATGGTCATTGTGTAGGGTGTTCTGGATGGGAAGTATGACGACCTATCGGAGCAGTCATTTTACATGGTTGGAGGGATTGACGAAGTCATTGCCAAGGCTGAAAAGATTGCAAAGGAATCTGCTGCTTGAGCAAAAGTTTGTTTCAACTGATGTAATTTGTTTTCTGCTTCCAAATGCAGATTCCTTTTTTTTTTTTTACGTTACAAACATGGGTCCTCATCATTGTATTCATGTTGTGGCAGGATTTTGTGCAGGTTACGAGAAAAAGAGCATAGCCTGCTTATGCAGGCTCTTTTTTGTCCAATAATTATGCGGATTTTTTGTTGAATTCCCGAGTGGATTCCATCCCTTTCAAATATATATAGCTTTATCTTTTTGTTGGACTATCATTCAATTATTCTTATTCTTATTGTCCGTCTGTTGGTTTGTTGGCCTGATTTTCATGCATATTTGGCAAGCTTATTTAAAATATTTGTAGGAAGGTGGTTTGTAGTTTCATCATATATCCTTAAATCTATGGCCGAGATTTTGATCTATGCTTCATTTTTTATTTATTTATTCTCACCATTTTGTTTTGCCAGTTTCTCTTACAATGATCAGGTTTGATGGTTCCAATCTTCAGAATTTGATGTTGTACTTCTGTGTATTTGATCTGAATCTCCTGCTCTTCTGGCTCACATGTTTTGGTGGCCTCCTTTTTTACTGGCATGCTGGAGGTGTGTATGATGGTTGTGAAAACTATTGACATACTGTGAATGGAAACTTATTAATGAGCAGGAAAACAAAAATAAATTGATTTCCAAGAAACCTCTCTTTCCTATTTCTCGGACCTTTCCAAACACTGAAAAAAAAAATTAGAAATTTAAATTTTCCAAAAGGAAACAACAAAAAAGTTGATTTCCTCCAAAAGCAAACATTGTGGCATATATTCCAGACTTCAGAGTTCAGCGCCGTGAGCTTTGATGGCTGTTTGGTTGCAAGAAGATGAGGGAAAAGAAATGACATTGAAATTTGATCCTATATTAAAATGGATTATGATCATGAAACAAAGATAAAACCACCACGATCCAACATCTAAAGAACAGAATCTATGATAAGTTCAAATAACTCGGCAAACATAATCAATTCCCCAAGGTTTTCTGAATCCATGAGAAGTTCAATCAACACAGCAAACATAATCAATCCCCCAAGGTTTCTAGGTTACACATGACAGTTTGAAAGAATTATGCAAGTTGAAATTAGTTTTATTGAACCTAACTGGATCCGTCAATTTCAAAACTCCGTCCCATGTTCCCCACAAATCTAGTGAGACGAGCAAAATAACACTACCACCATGTAACCACAGCAGCTTCAACTATCATGGCCTCCTAAAGATAATTCTGCATCTTGCTTCCCTGCATGGTCATGCTTCCCATTCACCTCAACTGGACTTCGATGGTGGTGGTCATGGTGACGGCTGTGATGGTGGTGGTGATGGTGAGACCCATGTCGGTGATTAGACTTCTTCGAGTCCCTTGGCCTGCCAGAGTCCTCCCCACTATCCTCAGATGATTTACCCAGATGTCGCCTTCTCCTGTCCTGGTACTTGTTACCCTCCGAGTCTAATATTGAATCATTGGTGCTTGACCTGCGATGGCGCTTATGTTTTGATGAGGACTTCAGCTCTTCAGAATTGGATGTCGCATCATCCTCACTTGATATGTTGTGGTGGCGGTGTTTGTGATGCCTGGAATGATGACCTTTTCGCACAGATCCTGCTTCATCTTCGCTACTCGCTCCTGAGCTGCTCGAATCTGTTCTCGAAGGATGACGTCGATGATGCCTATGGGATCGTCTCTTCTTTCGGCGGTCATCCTCAGACCCACTTTCCGATCCATCACTACTATCATCGCTCGAAATCATGCTTCTCTTCTTAGACCTGTGCTTGTGTTTCTTTTCCGTCTTTCCGCCATCTCCAGAAGAGTCGGAATGGCCATGCTTCCTGTGTTTCTTATGACTCTTCTTCTTTGGCTTCCTGTCAGTATCGCTGCTATCGCTGTCACTATCACGTTCTGATGTTGACGTGCACTTCCTCTTCTTTTCTGCTGCCCTTAGTCTCCTCTCCTTGGCTTCAGCATCAGCCTTAGCCTTTGCAGCAGCTTCTAGCTTTTGTTCCCATTTCAAGGGGGCCTCTTTCTTCGCAAGGACTCTATTCTTCTTCTCTTCAACCAGCTGCATGAAGCTTTTGTAGTCCATTTGATGGTGACAGTAAAAACAGACGAAATACCTGCATTTTCATAGGATGATGCAAGAAAGTGCATCTCACAAAAGAGAAAGATCAATGTTAGTTCCTCCATTACTAAAGAAATTGAGTTGATCCCACAAATAGTGGGATTTTTTTTCCAGAATCGAGAAACATGAATCAAAAGTCATGGACAAAGGACTTGAAGAAATAAAGGATTTGAATAAACATGCGAGACATTACGGTTAATATACAATATTGTTGAATTTATATTCACAGGGATAACATACGATATGACCAACTTCTATCTTTCATCACATCCTTTTACTGTCATATTTTGTAAAATACCATTGGCTTACATCATCACGAGATCACACATCCTAGTAGTCATTCCCAAGCACGTATAAGTGCAATGTTTGATGCGATTCACTCGCTAAGAGTCTCAACCCAGATGCTACCTATGAGACTAGAGAACCCCTATATACAAATAATTGATGTGGGTTGGGACTTGGGCTACCACAATCTCCCCCACTCAAAGACGCAACGTCGTTGTCAAGGTCCTTTCAATGGCCCCCGATCTCACCCCAGTGGAGCACAGATTTGCTCTGCTCCACTATCCAGCTCCCCACGTGTAATTGCTCCACTGTCGAGCTCTCCACGTGTAACTCGTCTCTGTGCTACATAATCAACTCCCACATGGGTAATGGCAAGCTGAGTACAACTGTATCTCTGTTACCAATTGTGATGTGCCAGCAAGCCACAACCCGTGCATGGACCTTGTGTGCACCAGCACTTAGCTTACACTTCCTAGAAGGTAGACATACTAGTACCACCATCACCCAAGAACGCTCGGACTACGGAACTTTTGATGTGATCCACTTGCCAAAAGGGTAACCACAACAGTATCGAAGCAGTTCCATATAAAGCAAATGAATCCATGTCTCATAAGTCCTATTTTATGTGGGCCTATTTGTTTTGGGATTTCACATGAACTCAAAATAATCTTGGTTCCAAAAGGCTCTAATAATAAATCAACCTATACTATTCCACAAAAGCATATATATGTCATGGGGTACGAAAATGTTGTCGTGAAATTTTGTTGTTAGTTCCATCGTCGAGGCTGACTCAATCAATTGGGAACCAGAACTTAAAGCTTAAAGCAGATGCTTCCAGCAAACAAAGGACAACAATAGCACAGTCCCTGCTCAAGCTCATAGAAGAATCTCCACGCCAACAACGCTAGTATGGAGCAAAGAATTCTTTCCACGTGTCACCCTAAGGACATAGAGGTCGACAAGAGCCGTCGTATGACCGTTGATTTAAGTAATTTAGGTTCAATCAAGCTAGGAATAAGAATACTCAATAGCGAATATGAGCCATTGGAAGTCTCTTGTTATGATTGCTTCTAATTCAATTGCTTATGAATATGCTAGTAAGCTAGTACAATACCCATCTTATCTTCTGAACGGTAAGTCAAAAACCTTTTTTTTTTATCCCATCACATAAAGTTAGCCTCCTCCGGGCACCTCACTTGCTCACTCACATCATCACCGGTTAATTATGCTTTGGGGCCACCCCATTACTCTCTTCGAAACCTACGGCTGATGTAATCAGGGAAAACCCAGATCCCCTTCAGGAAATTCCAAACAAAAAGGTTTAGGGTCCGTTTGCATAGACTTTTTGAAATTTTGTTATGAAAATAGTTTTCTGAAAGTAAGTTATAAAGTTGTTTTTTGAGTATAAAAATTTTGATTTTGTGTTTGGTTACTTTTTATCTGGAAAGTAATTTAAAATATTTTTTTGAATATTTTGTTTGGTAAAATATTTTTTACAAAGTGATTTTCTTTACTGTATCCACATTATTTTGTGTCCAACTATGTCCAAGAAACAATTTGTTGTATCCAACACATGTGTCCAAACTATTCTGGAAACATTTAGGGTTAGGGCTCGACGAGGAGGACTCGACACCGCCGCCTGATCGCAGTAGAGCGGAGGAGGATTCCCAAAACCCTAACCCTAAGTTGCTCGTCGTCTAGTTGCTGGGAGAGGGAAGAGCCCGAGCTCGAGGCGGGAGGAGACGGCCGAACTCGAGGAGGGATAAGTCGGGGGAGCTCGAGGAGGGAGGAGCTCGAGTGGGGTCGTTCGGGGAGGCGAGGAGGGAGAGCTCGAGTGGGGTCGTCACCGTCTTTCGTAGCCGAGGGGAGCGTCGAGATCGCCAACGGTGGGTGGCGACGGGAAGGGGGTCGTCACCTCCGCTCCCTCTAGGCCTGCTCCTCCTCCTCCCTTGCCAGTTCGACGCCGAGATGGCCAACGGCAAGTGGCAACGGGAAGGGGGGATTAGAAGAAGTTGGGAGGAGCCGAGGAGGTTTGAGCAGAGGGAATGAGGTTTCAGCAGAGGGAATGAGAAGAGAGAGAGAGAGCGAGAGAGAGTTGGGGATTTGGCAGGGGTGGGGGTAGGGCCCGCAATACTTTGGAAGGAGCACTCAGAAAGTAGCTTTTAGCTACGTTTTGAAATGTGAGTTATAACAGCTCCTTTCGGGAAAACTTTTCCAATTTTTTTTTCTTAGTTTAGTTGTCCAAACACACTTTTGTCACTTTTTTGCTTTTAAACGCAAAAAACTGATTTTAAAGTGACATCCAAACAGAGCCTTGACGTTCCGCATACCCAGGAAGTGTTGGCCCATGTACTAACAAGTAACAACACAACATTGTTTTGAACGCTAGAGTGTTGGCCCACGTCCTAACCCCCGTTACCCCTCTGTGGGATGTGTACCGCTCAATGAGTAATGCTTGTAACAGGAAACCGATCACAGTAGGGAATAATAAACTAACCAGCAAGACGCTTAGATAAGAGCCCATATATTGGCTATGACTTTACTCTTCATAAAGCTATTTTTATTATATTTCTAGTTCGATTTCCATGAAGGAAGAAGGGACCTACTGAAGTCGGCCTTTAGGCCGGGCCAAAACAAGAGGGCTTAACAGCTATTACCTCCCAGCATGGTCCCCGCGGAGTAAGCTTGTGAGCCTTCGGACGTCTCTCTTGTTCCACAGGATCGGGCTATGTGATCAATGGTTCAGCACCTAGATCAAAGAGGACAGGTAGCTTGTCAAGCTGGGACAAGCAACTCATAACCAAACTACTAATGTGATGGAAATTGGTTTTCCCTATGAGAACCTATACGGCACCCACGATTCCCAGTACTAAGACATTGGCATATCACGCATAAGTCATAGGATTTTGAGGATACCAGCTTACAGGCCAGGCATCTCTCTCACTGTCGTTGCCCTTCGTTTCACTTGCTAAGCAAGCTACACAAACCAGCAAGACAAGGGCAACAACTGAACGGACCATTTTCTCCCTAACTATCGCCTTTATTTCACTCGCTATCCTTCCTTCGTGGAGTGGGTTCGCTCGCCTACTCAGGATCGCTATCCCCGTCGAAGGACAATATGATAAGAGAAGCATGAGTGAAGAGAGGAATTGGAAGCTCCAATCTATCGACTAGACATGCCCACTACAACCATGCTTTGTCTACCTCGACTGACCGCACAGGTCTTTCTAGGCCCTCCTGAATTATGACTCCAATCTTTCCAGGCCCTCCTGAATTATCAACCGACTCTTACTCTGTGTCTCACATGGAGCTACTACTACCACTGGCTGGTTTTTTGTCCTCTGTTCTATCGATGAAAAAGATCATTCTTACCTTTCTTTAGCTCAACTTGAGTAGCATTTCAAGAAAGGGATGTCATCATATCTACACCTTGATTTAGCTACTTCGGGTTGGGAACAAGTAAACGACCCAACAATAATGGGTACTATGACCCTCATGCCCAAGCTTCTCTGGGTGAAGAAGACCTCGCTTTCTCCCTTCTCACTACGTTCGCCTCTCTTCGATTATTCAGTACTCACATGCACTTGCTCTGGCAGCTCGACCTCGTGGTAGGCTAGCTACCTTCTCTTGAACCAGTAGTGCCATAGCATGAAGTAAGGTAAAGTCAGGTAGTCTTACAGTCAGCCCAATAATTGCCCAATAGTTCCAGCCTTGAATGAATGCTTTTTAAGAGGATCAAATGATGCTCAAACAGCACAGAAACTCTTAATGTTTGAGTTGGGGTTGCTGCTTTCGAACAACTTGTACAGTTGTCCGATTCTCAACCTATTTTGATTTGGCGCTGCAAATGAAGGCGTTCAACAGACGACAACATTGCACTCTTTCCTCAATCTTTATTTTCACATAGAAATTCATAAATTATAATGATACCAATGAAATTGGATAGATCCGACTTCTCACAGGCACGGGTATCAATCTTTCTTTCATGGAGTTTTTCCATTATTCATATAATTCCCAAGATGCGGAATCATAAAAATGATTCAATTGTGATTACGATTCATTTGATGAACTTATTAGTTTACAAAATCCTAGGATTGCGCGATTCGCCGGAAAAAGGATTCCCATCCAGACCTTATTGGAACTGTATCCCCAAGCCTTTCCGCTTTAGTGGATTCGTCCACACCCGTAGCTAAAGCATCTTAACTCCGTTCTGAGAGTGAGTTGAGAGGATGAGTTGGAGGATCACGACCAAAACTTTGGAAGAGTTTCGAAGTAGAATGAATCGAAGTAGCCTTTGGACAAGAAAGAGTGGTCTTCGTAGAAATCTTCCTTCCTACTCTTAAAGGTCTATATACACAACATTGGCATTGACGGATCTCTCTCTTCTAAAGAAAGAGAGGGGTCCCCATTCTTGTCAGCATGGATCTTCTCTAGCTTCAACATATTCTTCTCAAGCATGTTAATCTAAGATAAAATAAGCAATAAGCATTGATGCACAGAATATGAGGAAACAATCGAGTAAAAGAAGGATAACTACAAAAATACAAAGTTCATTTAGATTGTTCTACAAAGGTTTAAGACTACCGAAGGATGCATTCAAATTTAACTAGTAAATGGACTACTTATTACATGAAAGTCTAGATACTTGTCAACATAGGATACAAAATTATCTTGATGCTCCTGATATGAGCAGAAAAATGATAGAGGAAAGTATCACATAGGAAACGTTTAAAAAAAACCATTTGACAAATATTTAAGGCCTACAGGAGCCTTCACATAACTTTTTAACTACAAAAAGTAGATCTCTGACAACATGAAAGCCTATACAAAAGCCAAGCTATGTGCCAAAACAATGATGCATGTAATATAAACAGACAATATTGGAACAAAGGATAACATGGTATGGACCAAGAATAAATCTAGAGAAAAGATTATTGTTCTCAAAGGTATTAATGTAAGCTACCTTGTACATGACCTGGGCAAGATGAGAACAGATCTGATTGAGCTGAGGATAATAATCCATTCAAAAGGGATTGTACCAAGCTTGTTAAGGAGTGTAAGGCACCGAGGGGATGAGGGCCAAATGGCCTAGGTGGGGGTTCAAGAGGGGGTTGGGGTGGGGGTGCTCAAAATTATGGATCTGCAGAAGGTAAGTTGAGATAAGCATGCGGTTTATGATTGGAACTGTTTTGTGGTATCCCTATAACTGGTATGATGAAATGTGCAAATAAAAAAATATGTGTGTCACATGCAAGGCATGTGCAAATTGCATACAAATGTTTGAGGCTTCAACATCGAGCCATTGCCTGAAAGAATTCATTTAAGAGTCCAATCAAGAAATATCAACTAAGAGTAACTTGATACAGAGAACTGAAAAGAGAAGGCTTTTTCTATGGGCACCACAACAATTACTGGGGGCGTCATTTTACTAGGGGACAGCCCAGGTTTGAGGAACTTTTACTGGGGACGTCCCGAAAATTACTTAGGGGCAGCACAATATTAGGATTTTTTTTCTCTCTCCTCTCTCCTCCTCCTCCTCCTCCTCCTCCTCCTCCTTGCTCCTCCTCCTCCTCCTCCTTGCTCCAGCGAAGGGGTAGCGGGAGTGGATGACGTGCGTGAAGTCGAGTTCGGCGGCGGTGGAGGAGCGGAGGGACGGAGGACGGGGCCGGAGGAGGAGGAGGAGCAAGGAGGAGGCGACGGCGGTGGAGAATCGGAGGGGGCGGAGGACGGAGCCGGAGGAGGAGGAAAAGCAAGGAGGAGGCGACGGCGGTGGAGAATCGGAGGGGACGGAGGGCGGGGCCGGAGGAGGAGGAGGAGCAAGGAGGAGGAGAGAGGAGGTGACATGGATGGATGGATGGATGTAGGTGCTGCTGCTTCTTCTTCTTCTCCTCCGAGGACTGCCAACTTGTTAGCAGTCCTAACATGACTGCCAGCAAGTTAGCAGTCCTAACATGTGTTAGGACTGCCAGCATGTTGGCAGTCCTACTTGCTGGAAAAAATTGGGCTAGCCCCAAGTAAAAAAATTTGATGGCAAACTTGTAATTTTTTGTAAAAATTTTGGGATAGCCCCAAGTAATTGGTATGGTGCCCTTAGAAAAAGCCAAAGAGAACAGCTTTCATAGAGAGCAAAATATAGAGAGATATGAAGAATGAACGAGAGAGGGAGAGAGAGACCAAGGGTCCGTTTGGATAGGTTTTCTGAAATTTTGTTCTGGTTTCAAAGAAGATGTTATAAAGTTATTTTCAAAAAAAAAGTTTAAAGATTCCTTTTGGTTACTTCCATCTGAAGAATGGTTTTAAAAAATAAAAGTTAAAAACTTCTATTTGGTAAAATATTTTTAGAAAACAAAATTTTATAAAACAATTCTTTGAGTTTCTGTCCTGTGTCACAGTATGCTCATTGATACATCTGTGTCCATCCATAGCCTCCACCACCCGCATTGTCATTGAGCAAAGGAAGCTGTGGAGGCTGGTACGTTCAATAGTTGCCAATCGGTCTAAGGCGAGTTCCTGGGTGTGTTGTCGGCCCGCTAAATACACTAGCCATCAAGAAAGACTGTTGATTTGGGTGATATCTTCGTCGACAACGGAGTCGACAAAGGAAACTGTCGGCAGGGTTCGAAGATAGGGTCGAAGGGACAGGGGACGGGTCCAACATTGTTGAACAAAGTACCAGCTTCCAGCGCGGCGGCAACCAAGAAAGCTCCATGGCAAGGCGACCGAGCTCGTAGCGGCCATCAAGGAGGCTCCATGGACCCTCGTCGTCTCCACCTTCTCCGCGAGCTCCTCGCAAAGCCGACCTTGTCAGAGCCACAAGACGTCGGAGAGGGAGAAGGAGGCGGCAGCGAGGAGGGACTCGAGCTCGGCGAGGGCATCGAGATCACAATCGACGAAGGACGGCGAGGAGGGACTCGAGCATGGCGGTTGACGAAGCGTACCAACCTCCACAACAGTCGACTCAAGCGTGACTAGGAGGACATTAAGGTCACGATCGACGAAGTGGTCGCCATGGCTGAGGGGCAAGGGGGAGGGGAGGGCCTAAGGAATTAGGGATAGGGTTAAGAGTTTGGGAGGGAGACATGGGGTGGTGGGAAATGGGGCTAGCGTGGACGGAATCGGAAGGGGAAGAGAGAGAGAGAGAGAGATTTTGGAAAAAGAGTTTTTTTTCCTCTTTTCCCAAAACCGAGTTTAAACTGCAGTTTTTTTTTTTTTTTTTTTTTTGGGGGGGGGGGGGGGGGGGGAATCTGAAAGAAAATGTGGGCAGTTGGAGCCAAACGTTATTTGCTTTCAAACTTATGTTTGAACTCAAAACTGAGTTTAAAACTATAACCAAACGGAGCCTAAACTGCTAGCACCTGACAGTCGGAATTGGAGATGAGATTCGAATACCCTAATTAAAAAAACATTTGGCCTGGTCAAGTCACATTTAAGTCAGGCGGCAAGGCGGACACCTTTAGTAACCTTGATTGACAGGTGAAGCAGTAGCATTTTATGTCCAAAACGTGCATAACACAAACAATACACAATTGCTGCACCACTGTTGCAACATACATATTTGATACAACAGGTTGAATGTAAAAGATCACATAAGGTGAAGTCAACTACAAAATGAACACTAATTCTTTAGACAGTTTATATGTAGAGACTAGGAGAGTTATGTGTACATATTGGGGGTTCATTTCTTCATCTGATCTGTAGAACTTCAACTGCATATAGCATAAATAACTTGACTGGTAAAATTCATGGCAAATCTAAATCTGTAATATTCATCGTATTTCCTTTCACGGGAAACATTGAACAAACATTCCAACCAAGCAATGGTATCTGGAATACTGATTAATTTTGAGAAAGAGACCTCTCTATCTAATTATGCAGCTTTGCTGTTTTCTGGGACCATTTTTGTATGCAACTGACGCCCCAATGCACAGTCATGCAGCTGCACTAGTGTAATAATTGTATTTTAGGCCTCCCTCTCTGTCCAACAGCCCCCCCCCCCACCCCACACACACACAAAAACACCCACACCCACACATCCACCCACACAAATTTTTTTTTTACAATAATAAAGAAATAAAAATACCAGGTGTAAGAAATGATTAAAGCAAAGATGAAGAAATCACAAATAACAAAGACAGACGGCTACACCACAATAACTCTGATACTAATCCATAAATTAGTACGTAAGTATTTAATCAAAGTGAAGTCAGATTTTTTGAACGAAACAAGAATAACATAAAGAATATCATGAGCTCAACTTTCTTACCTTATGCAAAAGGAACCCTGATGCTTCACTAATTGACCAAAAGCAAACGAAGGTGGGCCTTCCAACTGAAATATAACAAATTAATTCAGATAAACCATAAGATATATACATGTCATACATGTCGTGAACAGACAATAACAATAAGAAAACAAGCAGATATCTAATTCAATGGCAACTTCTATCAACCCCTTACACAAATACGATGCTAACCGAGGAAAGATAATCCTCGAAAGCTGGGTCCATAAAGGACCAATAGCACACAGAAAATATTACAAAGATCTAGGACTGAAACATGTATATTTTAGCAATATATAAGATGTATTCTTACATTCCATCACAAATCTGAAATCAAATATATGCAGTTTAGCATTAGTAGAATAGTCTGTTACGAATGTGAATTTAATACTAGACTTGAAAAATAGGAATAGTCATATTGTAATTTGTATGGCAAGCACTTTTTGGACCATATATCCAGCACAAAAGGTTCACCTCCTACAAATATGATTATTTATTACAAGTCAAAATGTCAAAGAAGGTACAAATTCAGGCCAAGTCATGATCATCAGCATATAACTTTATAAAAATAAGATTTACTTGTCGGAAGTACTAAAATACCAACTAGAGACAACAAGCTGTACCTAAGTACGACACCAAATTTGCATGCTCCCACATAAATGTTTGGAATCACCTAACCCATTCACATTCTCTCTTCACAATACAAAATTACAAATTCGCTAAGCCTAATGGCAATGAAATTGGGGTAAACAAAAAGCTGGTACCTTTCATCCACATCTCTTACAGAAAATTACTAAACCCATTCACATTCTCTCATCATCATGATCATCTTCCAAGCCTTCTCCCATCAGAATGGGGTCGACTATGGTGCATAAGAAAGCTCCATAGAAGATTTGAAAAATTATTAATGATCAATTGTTGACCTAATGTCAACCCTCTATGTTGTTACCCAATTCCTAGCTGAGATAACTATGAGCATCATAATCATGCCACAAAACCTAGTTGTCCAGTTTGCAGGTAAGTGGACCTACCTTTTGGTTTTGGATATGCAGTTTAAACTCATACAACGAAGGATCACCCTTCAAATTTCCCTATAATATAAGTGTCTAGATAAATAGGTAAATGATACAATTTTCTATAGCGAATTGCATTCATCTCTATGACACATTAAGTCAATGATTGAGAAGGAATGAATTTCCAATTCCATTTTCAGTGTATTAATTATATCCTTTCATCCCACTTCTAAAGCTTTAAGATAATCTCCAATCCTCTTTTTGCATATAAAATACATACTAGAAATGACTAGAAGAACAAGATCAAAGAGATCAAATTCTCCTGAGGAATCTTACTGGCTTCTTCATTTTTTCATGAATACTGGTGATGGTGATTTTTCTATTGCATCTTATCTAGAACTCTTTATATCATCACATAGTAGTAGGAAATTAATGCGTTAAAGTTTGGTTATTCCAACATGAATATGTTCTTCAGCATGATTAGTACGAAATCCCTCCCTCCGTTTTCTAAAGAGTGTAGTAAAACAAGATGGATACAAAGAATGTATGTAAAACTAGGACAAATACAGAGTCCGGACAGCTGGTATGGTGACCGGTACCGCTATCTAAAGCACTATTCCCGAGTTTTTATTTTCTTCTTTCAAAGCAGAATAGACACGGTTGAAGGAGGTCAACATTCTTCTCTCTTTTTTTTCTTTTCGCTTCTATTACTTTGTTAATGATAGTTCTATTTTCTTTTTTACATTTAGATAGGTTTACAATTTTCTTTTGAGAAATACAAGGTTGCTTCTTTACTACATGAGTTCTGTAAGTCGTTCTTAGTTGACGTGAACAGAGAACCGGTTTAGATTTGGAAGAGGTGGTGGTGGCGGATATAAACTGCACAATGGACACAGTTGTCTGAATGTGAAAAGTTGATAAGGAGAACCACCACGTGTCAATAAACAAGAAAAGTTGACAAGGAGAACAACTATACCTCACGAATAAACAAGGAGAACTAAGAAGGATCGCAGCGGATTTAGACATGCAGATGAACCATCCGAGTTCTCGTATCTCATTGTCTGTGTAGTCACCGTACAATTGTCTGTTTTCTCCCATAAGAAAAACGGATTCTTTTGATCAGACTAGTCCCATTATTGTACACCCTTACATCAAAGGATACGGTTTTTTCATATAGTAAGAAAGCTCTCGAGTTTCAGTTGTCCCTCTTAATCAACACATCTGTTTGTCTACGTTGAACATGTCAAAAGTCCGAGATGATTTCCTCCGAACTTATCCTCGACGCTAGGTTCATTCCCATGTGAAATGGGTTGTTTCTCGTTTCCTTTGTCGTCTTTGCCATCTTGGCCAAGACGACCAAAAAAAATCTGATTGGTTTCCAGCGTATGCCGACGTCGGAACGCTCTCAGAGCACCATTTGGTGTTTGCCATTTGAAATGGAGCGTTTGTCATTTCAGATGGCCCCAAATTAGCCCTCATTTGACACCACCTCCGTGTTCAGTCTTCCTTCCCCCAATCTGAGTTAAAGCATAGACCAACTTTCTATTTGTATGAAGAAGAAGAAGAAAAAAAAAATTGCGTCAAACTAGTTTGCCAAGTCCGGTTCTGCTTTCAATTTTTGTCCCCTCAGGATTGCTTCCTATCTTCAAAATTCACAATTTTACCACAAGATCCAATCAAAACCAACTCCTGACCTTTACAATTTGTACATAATCTAACACAAAACGTAACCCTAGGTTTCCCAAGCAAGATCTAGACCCCAAACTAATGGGGGAACTTGACTGACGAATCCAATAACTAAACATGTATCAGAAATTGATTTTTTTTTTTTTTTTGAAAGAAACTTCAATAATCGTGATCAATCCGCGTAATAGAAATCAGTAAACACAGGAATTAGTCGCTACCAATATATGAAAATCGCAGATCGGGACAAAGAATAAAAAAAATAACAATTTCGATGGAAGAAGAAGAAGAAGAAGAAGGAGAAGAAACCCTAAATTTCTACTCACCGGAGAGAAAAAGGAGTAGAGAAGCTTCGAGAGAGAAGGCTAAGATCCTTTTTCCTTCTCCTTGTCGCCGCCCCCCAACTCAGCACGACATTTTGTTGACGATTGCTATTTGTAGACCGTATAGAGTAAGCTGTTAGTCTTGCACACGTTTTGTACAGCTGTGGAGAATACTGTTATTCTTTCCTTCCTCCCAACTTCAAAGGGGGGATTCTGTCTCTCTTCCCATTACATGTGGACCACCATCCATTTATCTACTCCTAGACCTCGTTTGGTTGGCGGAATCTTCCGGTTGGGAAAGGAAAGTGATTACTTTGAAGTATTCACTTTCCTTTCCAAATTCCTTGGCATTGCCAAACATCGGAAAGGAAAATCAATAGGAATTAAAGTTTCCCAAAGGAAAGAAAATGACAAGGAATTGATTTCCTTTCCCTTCCATTCCGCGAACCAAACGAGGCCCTATAGCCCACATGTAATAGAAAGGAGAACAAAATTGGAACATGATAAATGGGACAGCGGATCTGCTCCTCAAAGTAGGGGCAAGCATTAATCGGTTTTGGACCGAAAATTAAACTGAATCAAACCAAATCAATTATAAGAGATTCAGTTACATTCTTTTTTTTCTTTTCTTTTTTCATAGATTCGGTTACATTCGAAATATATATGTTCAGTTTTGATTTTTAAAATACTATTAAAAAAAATTGGTTTCGATTTTTTTGTTATCCGTTTTGGTTCAAAATCGAATCGAATAAGACTTATACAATTATATAAATATACATATTTGGTGAAAACAACAATTGTGTATATGTGCTTTGAAAGTCCAACTTTTATAATGTGACAACTAGTCCAACTTTGAACGCAACTTTGAAATATAACAAATATGTGAATATAAATTATAATTTTTTAAAAATTTAATCACGATTCCAACTTTAGGTCCGACCTACTAAACAATATAAATATTCCAACGAACAAAACGAATAAACCGAATCGATTATTCGGTTCGGTTCGGTTCGATTTCAGTTATGGTTTATTTCAGTTTTGAATTTCTAGAATTTCGGTTTATTCCGTTTTAAATATTTTGGTTCAGTTGAAACCGAACAAATCGGAGGCTCACTCTACTTGAAAGTAAACTTTTTCACCCTTATCCTAACACATTTGGTAGCAAATTCACGGTGTTGTTATTTTTCCCTTTCATTGTGTTTTGTTTAAGTTTAACATTATCAAATAATAATAAAAATTATTTCCGCTCCAATTTATATTCCAGTACTTTATCTAGTAGAATACGAATAACAATAACAATAACCTAGAGGATTATTATTTTAGTCCCAATATGTACTCACGCACTCCACTAAGTAGAGTGTTAGACTACAGATTAAAACACAAATATGTTTTCCTGTTTTTACTAATTACTTAATAGAGTTATACAGATGTTCATGAAGAATGGTCATGATGTATGTATGAGTTGATGAAATTGAGAATTATTATATTCTTACTTCCCTCAAAAAAAGAAAGAAAGAATTATTATATTCTTAAACAAAAATTAAAGGATTATTTGAAATCTAAAAGTATTTTAAGATTAGCAGAGCAAAAATAAAATATATAAAAATAGAAGTGTATATTATTTTTATTCTAAAAGTACTGTAAAATTGGTGGGACTAAAATAGAGTTTATGAAATGTAAAGTTATTGAAAGATAATTCCATTAAAAGATTTCACTAGTTCTATTTCATAACATACCCTTGAATTCTGCATTATGATAATTTGTTTATTTCTCTGGTCTTTTTTGCAAAAAAAAATATTCTCTATGTATATTACAAACATATCTAATTTAAGATCTATAAATTTATTGTCATGTATATGAAGTAGTTAAGATAAGACTAAGGCAATCTAATAATAACTTGATTACTTTAATCCAAATAAAATTCTAAAAGTCTTCGTAAATTCTAACATTTTATAAAATATTGTAAATAGGTACTCTAATATATTATATAGTTTAGGGTCACCATTCTATAATATAGTCTACATGTTAATTATTTTATGGAGCTTCCTTGATATCTAAATTATCGAAATACCCTCTAGGCTAGTTTATGCGTTCATTAATGAATAAATATTAAAGAAAATGAATTTGTTTTCCAATTTCACTAATTAACATGCTCGGGTAGCAGATGCTACACCCTATATGCAAGTAAACAATGCACAGAAAGAACAATGGAAGAAGAAGAAAAATGCAGTAACATGTAACAATGATATCATTGACAATAATAATAAGTATGTACTCATCTCATTTGTTTTAGGAAACAACTTTTGCACATGCTAAAGCCTCTTGGCTCTAGTGGCTAACATGTAGAGACAACACATCCTAGCTGGGTGTGATCCCATGAAAAAACATATTATACCTACCAATTATGGTGGAGTTAACCAAAGAAAACAAAAACTTTTGCACCCCTTATGTCGAGTAAGCATAAATATAACCAATATGTGAGTGCATGTCCATCTACAACTAGAATAAAGGCTAAAGCATGCAATGACTACGATGTAAGATCCAACGTAAATGCAATGTTGTAAAAATCGGACCGGACTGGTTGTTGGACCGGATCCAACCGGTTTAAGCCAAAAAATCGGTCCATTTCGACTAAAATTGGGTCTTTTAAAGAACCGTCGATTTTTTGTCAAAATCGGGTTCAACCAATGAACCAGTCGAACCGGTTCACAATTGAACCGGCCAATTTTGATTATTTTTTTATTGTAAAAAAATTCAAAATAAATTATTATGAAAAATTTGGACCATTTGACTCTTTATTTGGTTTTAATCAACCTTATAGTTGTAAAATTAAACCGAACTAACATACTTATGATCAAATCAAACTAAACCAAGAAGTAAATATGGATATTTTACCTATTTGAACCAAACTAAACCAAGTCTATTGAACTCCAATTGAACCCCGGTTGAACCCGGTTGAACTCCGGTCCGACCTATACCAAAAAATTTCGGTTCGATCATCGGTCCAGTTTTTAAAACATTGCGTAAACGTGAGACCACAATGAGTCACAATCCACTGTAATAAATGATTACAAGTAAATAATGATAATCAACAATGAACGGTAATCAAACTAGACGTATATTTACTCTTAATTATGATAGATTGTAATAAAATTTACTATGTAATTGTACTTGTCTATTATCGAGTTCTCGACACTGAACTAGCTAGCCCTAGCCGAGTGCAAAAAAGAGAGAGGGAATAAAATTTATTCTAGTGGCTTGCACAATTTTAAGAGGACTTCAACTAGGAATTTAAATTTGCTTTATTTCCTATATTATTTGATTTATTCCCTATATTTACGGTAGAGTGTGGTTTTATTAGGCTTTAAATCATAACCCTTTATCGTTATATTTGATACTAATCAAATTTCTATTCATATTTATTTAAATAATTTTATCAATCTTCATGAGTTTAACTAGAGTTACTTTGGTGAAATTCGGTGACGGTGGAATTATGCTAAGTTTACTGTTGAGTGTCGTTATTTGTCTTTTGATGATGATAATATATCTTGTCTATTTGGTGCTGGTTTATTAGAAGGCTACTCTATACATTTAACTTCTTTTATGTTAACTTTTGCTAGCTTAATCTTTTTTAATCAATTTATACCTTAAAAATAACATCGTCAATGAAAATTTAAATAGGTCATCCTACATTCTATAAAACTAATATTGTATGGGTATCGTTTTTGAGTTTAGTTAATTTCGTTTTTCAAAATAAATGTGAAGAACATGTAACCTAAATCTCCAAAGTTTGACCATTCAAAGAGAAAACTTAGGGGGAATCTATCCCAAATACGTCTAATGGAAGGAACTAAAACTCTTGGCTACTACCGAACTCAAGTGGATCTTCTGGTTACCAAAGAGAGGTATAAGATCCTAACTGGATGGCAGAAGATCAGTGGATCGAGATACGGGGGCGTATTATTCATTCCATTTATTTGGTGGGAGTTGGGAGACAGTGGTGGATCTATCAGGCATACAATACAGCATGCACAAAGTCATATGCATATCGTCGGACATCTCAAAAAAAAAAAAACTCTTGGCTACTGAACGTCAGCGAGAAAGGTATGAATTGAGCTATAACTTTACAAATTAATAAGTTGCTTTAATTTTACAAATTAATAAGTTCATTGGCTTTCCATGTACAGTTTGAATTTGACCTGATAATCAACCAATATAATAAAACACTAGTAAACAGGAATTGGGTGAGGGTGTACATTCTACTGCAAAGCAACATGGTGTGTGTGAGCTCTATGTGTTTGTATGTTTAGTTCCAAGTGTGTCCATTCTACTGCACCAGTTTCTAGTCCCTCGCCAGCGAGAAACATCACATGAAATATTAAAATGATACTACAAGAAAAATACCTTGTTATGACCAAGGACGAATCCAAGTAGATGGTGGGTTTTAGCCTGCACCCAGCCCACCCCAAGATGCTCTAGTCCACCCTAGTATATATTTTTGGATCCGCCCCTGATTATGACGGCTCAAAGCTAGTATTATAAATAACTTTTTATAACATTTTTTTAGTTGCACCTATGTGTAAATACTAATATTATAAATATTTTAAAATGTTATAAATGTGATGTACATATATAACATTTTTTTCAAAATCGTTATTAAAAACCACATTCAAACTCACTTATTATAACGCTTACACAACTAAAGTATTATAAAAAATTGAAAAAATTGTTACAAAAAATTATGACTCTTAGTCATACTCAATTTTCAAAGGGTTATAAAAAACAACTAGCACTACAAGAAAATGAAACCATGAGACTAAAGAATGAACAAAATATGTTATATTAATTTCTTGTTTGAACTTTCATATATTGTACAATTTTGATACATTGTATTTACACTCACTCCTTCTAACAAATGTCTGATACATTTACAAATAACTGCATAATACTTGTATTTCGTACAAACTCAGAGCATACGTACAACAGTTCACGACATGTACTTGTCCAAGAACTATGGTATGATTGGCAAGAGAATTTGTTGGAGTGCAATATGCTTCATGCATACCGGCCAAATCTTCTCCACCGTATGGTTTAACCATCTTCTTGTTTTAGAATCAGAACGAAGCTGCCAATTAAACAGAATGAAGTTACATATATACTTTAGCATCAAGCTGACTAGAAATCTATCATATTGTGATGAGAGAATGAATATAGAGGTAAAATATGAAATTACCCTTCTTCTTTTTTGGCATATTTCCAATGTTTTAAAAATCGGACCGATGATTGAACCGATTTTTTTTTTTTTGTATAGGTCGGACCGGGGTTCAACCGGGTTCAATCGGGTTCAACCGGAGTTCAACTAGACTTGGTTTGGTTTGGTTCAAATAGATAACATATCCACATTTACTTCTTGGGTTGGTTCTTAGCATGTTTGGTTTGGTTTAATTTACAACTATAAGGTCTCTCAAAACCAAACCAAGAACTAAATGGTCCAAATCTCACACAATAAATTTTTTTTAGGTTTTTTTTTTTTTTTTTTGAAAAAAAAACCAAAATTTTTGGTTCAATTGCGAACCGGTTCGGACGGTTCACTGGTTAAACCCGGTTCTAAAAAAAAACCGACGGTTCTTCAAAAAACTCCGGTTCACATTAGACCGGACCAAATTTTTTGTCAAGACCTGTCGGACCACCGGTCCGGTTCTGACAACACTGCGTATTTCCCTTACTCGTATCGTATCTCCTACTCAGACTAGTGAATATCGTTCGTTAACCTAAAGAAAAGAAAATGACAAGTGCATCAAAAAATTGAGAAAATACAGATAAAGATTCAAAAGAAACTAGTAGCAGGTCACTAGTAGACTAATAACAATGCTTGTTCTCTTGACAAAATCGTACATGAAAGAACATGTAAATGTTGACTTCTTGTTCCCAGAAGTCATTTCAACATCATAAAACAACCATTTACGTCCTCAAAGGTTGAATGGTGTGATTGTGTGAACTCGAACAAATTTTTTGGAATGCAATTAGGCACACTTGGTCGACAATAATAGCTTGGTCCAAAATCTGAATTAATATCATGTCAGAACAAATCAATTCTCGCACTCAACAATATCTCCTTTTGAAAGTCATTGTCTATTTTTTGTTTGTTCTTCTCAGCACTCCACTTATTTTTCTCCATTTCCTTGATAAGCTCTTTCTCTCAACAATAATGAGCATAATGTAATTCTTAAATAAAAGTGAACTAATAATACATGACCAACAACTTTTAATGCTTTCATTGACATTCAATAATGCACTGCCACATCAGTGTGGCTATGAAGTGTGTCAAAAAAAAGTGTGTCTCTGTAGTATTACTCTTTCTTTGTTTCAGCTTTTCAACTAGTGAGCAATTTTCAGTCCATTCAATGTTTTCCTAAGCTTCGGTGATGCATTGATCATATTATTTTGTAAGCCTCCGCATTTTCTGGGACTAACAGAGCTGATAGTACTAGTGTTAAAGAACAAAACAACGTAAATAATACACAAGTTGGAAGTAATGAGTATAGACTAACAATCATGCATAAATTAACACTACCAAGCTTGATAGCTAGCTGGAAAGAACAATGAAACTTCCTAAAACATATTTCATGGTCTCCTTAGCATGTCATACAATTTTGGCAACAAATATCCAACAAAGTATTTATTGAGGTATATCACGCCTTTGCTATAAAAGGTAAAAACTTATATTTAGTATATTTCGTGGAATATATTACCATGAAACTTCATCAGCATGTATTAAGAACCCCATATCGGAATAAATCAGTGTAAATATGAAATTGTGCCTAGATTAAAATGGCATTACCTAACCAATTATGCTATTTGGCTTCCAAAATATTTGGGTGATGTCATATTCCATTATGTGGCAGCTGACATGGCAGCTGACATAACAGTTGACATGACAAATTTTAACCCCAAACATTAATTACCCAATTTTTTAAATATTAATGTTAATGTTAATATTAATACTAATATTAATATTAATGTTAATATTAATATTAATATTAATATTAATATTAATATTATATTAATATTAATGTTAATTTTAATTATCATGTTAATTTAATATTAATTTTAATTTTAATGTTAAATTTTGTCATGTCAGCTGTCTTGTCAGCAACCAGGTCATATGTCACATAATGGAAGATGATATCACCCAAATATTTTGGGAGCCAAATAGCAATTTTGTTATCTAACACATAAACAACAGCTCTCATGATCCATGCTTGGATGGCTTGCTGGATCTGCCTCTCTAATCCACAATGAGAAGCCTTATGTGCCTAAAATCACTAAAAGCTGAAGCATCACTTGTCAACAAAATAATTATTGGGCCTATAATGTTTGTTTCAATAGTCGGTATCAAACTTATTGTTTGTCTAGAGTAAATTAATAACAAGACAAGTGGTTCATATAACTTAGTCATCTCCAAAGTAGAAAATCATTTCGTCAGATATAGACTTATAGAGAAGAATACATGATCCTCATATCAGTAACTGGTAATAAATTACAAGCAATTAATATTACTTTATATCGGCTAAATTGTAAGAAGGTCAAAGAATAAAAATCTTACCACTGTGGAAAGAAAGCCAATATACAACAAGTAGGGAACTAAGAAGAGCAAACCACAAGCATCTCAAAATTTAGGATGAGCCTCTACTCATATGAATTAAATTGTTCCTGTTGTAACTCATGTCTCTACACATTCATATTCTTGTAACCTACATGACCTTTGGCCCTTCGTTTCTTCATAACCCCCAACCTCTCTCCCTATATAAAGAGAGGTTGGAATAGCTTGTAAAGGTGCACTTGTAGTTTATAATATACTTCGTCATATCTCTGTGTGTTAGAGTTTTTGCCTTACGACACGTTATCAGCACTTTGCTCGTGCAACGCCGGAGATCCGACGTACCGCTCGCCTCGACGTCCGCCGACCGTTGTCCCGCGCGCACACCGTCGCTCGTCGCCGATCCCGCGTATCCGCGTGGGTCCTATCCGATTCCGCGGTTTCCGTACAACGACGGTAACCCTTAATTTCTTCTTAAGAATATTTCCTACGAAATATTTGCTAGTAAACTAATTCAGCAAAAATATTTTTCCGGACAGTAAGATTTTTTCCTAACAGAAAGTACAAGAACAAATTTTTATTAGCATGCAAATATTTTGTTCCAAAGGATGCTAATACAAAATTTTCCAAAGCATGCATGTTAGCTCTGGAATTATGTTATTCTAGATGCTCATGGGAAAAGCTTTTCATTAATATCAACTATGCTATATAGATCAAGTAAACAGTCTATAATGTCATTTAACTTTGTTCATTTGATGAGAGATGGTATCTGTTGACATGCTGAGTCTTAATATTTGTTTCTGATGCAACTGAATTCATTTACCAGTTTTCCATTCCACTATACACTAAGGACCACTGTCTGGTTTATGAGCAAGAAAAATGAGTCATCATCATATTAGACCAATAAGAGTAGAGTTGGACCTAGTAGCAAACATTCATAAAAATCGTAGAGGAACTCATGAGTTCTTTAGTTTCAAATTTTCCGAATGATAGCTTTATGGTTCTTATTACTTGATTTGCTATTCACATTCTGTTAACAGTTGCAAATTTATTTTTATGTATAACTTTGCTACAATCTAGTCTTTAGCATACTAGTTTTTTTGAAAAAAAATATTTATTAGTTAATTTCTGAGAAAATAATTTTTTGATAGTAACTTTTCATGTTGAAAAAGAAAATTTAGATGCTAACATTTTTTTTGGTAATGATGGATTTGGAGCACCCCGACGAGCGCCACAGTGCCATCTGCTCCCCGACAAGCACCTCAGTAGCATTTTTTTCTTTATGTTACTCAGTGAATTATTGTAACAGATGTGTAGTAAAAAATTGTATTTTTTTTCTCGCTATTTTTTTGGCGTCGCTTCATTAGACGTCGAAAAAATAGTTGACATTTTTTTTGTGCCGCTTGCTTAGGCACCAATTCTTTTGTGTGTTGTTGCCTACTTATGTTGTACATTTTTTTTTAGCGTAATGGCGTGAAAATTAAAAAATTGTCTTGGCTACATAAACAAATTCTTGCACCGCCAAATTTGGGCCTCCAAAAAATAACCTTTTTGGTTAATAAATTTTTAAAGGCAACGCTCATTTTGAGCACGTACTAAATTGTCACCTATTTTGCACAGTTCGCAAATAGCGTGAATTTCTTGAAAAATCTTATTTATTCTTACATTTGACAAAAATTTTACGAAGTCTCTCCGAATAGGCTCACCTATTTGGGTATGATGTCAGAAAGAACTTGGGGCTTGGTTCTTAAGAGGTCCCTGGTGACCCTCCTCCCTCATTTTTCTGCCTGGTCATATTCACGTAGAGCTACTGAAAGGGGTTGACCGAATATTATTTTTTTTGCTCAAATTGTATTTACAATTATGCATTTTTGCAAGAAACTTATTGACCTCTCTATATCGGCCCGTCGATCGATATAAGATAATTTTTAAACAAAAATCGTTTTTTTAAAACCGTTGTTGTTATTTACGATTGTTTGTTGTTGCTTATACAAACCAAATCCATATAAACCTGTCGTTTTATATGTTGACTGATCAAGATTTTTTTTCCTGTTGTAGAAAAATGTCGATCAAGATTGATTTTCCCATCCTTGAAGCCTCTGGCAAGAACTACTTGGACTGGACGCAAGACATCCAGAACCATCTAGATGCGCAGGGCCTCTTGGACGTCATCTATAACGAGGAAGAGCGTGAAGTGGAAGTCACTCGCTCAATGAACGCCAAAGCGATGATTCTATTCCGCAGGCATTTATCTGACGCCATGAAGTCAGAGTTCATTGAAATCTCCCCGCCGAAGATACTATGGGACTCTCTGAAAGAGCGCTTCGACCACCAAAAGACCATATGGCTACCTGAAGCACGCCATGACTGGTTGAACATGCGCTTCCAAGACTTCAAAAGTGTAACTGATTACAACAATGAAGTCTGCAGGATTCGATCACTTCTCCAATACTGCGGTGAGATATTAACCGACAGTGATCTATTGGAGAAAACATACACCACATTTCCTTCCACTGACAACTTACTCCAAAAGCAATACCGTCAGTCTAAGTTTACCAAGTTTTCCGAGCTCATCTCCCAGCTTTTACTAGACGAGAAGAACAGTCTCATTTTAATGAGAAACAACAATTCTCGTCCTGCTGGAACAAAGGCAATTCCAATGCCTGATGCAAACGCTCTTCGTGGACCAAATCTACGGTGGAAACGAGACAAGGGCCAGTCGTCCCAGCCAAGGAACAGAGGCGAGTTTAAGTCTCGCCACCCAAAGCGAGGTTCTAACAAGAACCAAGGACCTTTTGTCATGCCCCGATTCCGTAGAATCGATAGTCGTCCCCTGGGCGTGATGCCGTGCGAACCTAAGTTGCGATCGCACAAGGCATAGTCATAAGATTATCCGAAACACAACATCAAGTTAGAGTACGCAGAGAAATTGAATGACACATTTGAAATAGAAATAGACTTTTTCATTGATAATAAAAACTTTACATTGACTTCTTTACAATCATTGCCGCACGGGCTACAACATGACTCGACTTACAAAATAAACGCCGATGAGATAGTCGTTTCATACATTACATCCCTTTTTACAAGCAAAAACCATTACACATTTCCACCTGCTATCGAGGCGAGTCGAGTCGTCATCTTCTTTTGGACTGAGTGCGGGTCTTCTTCAAAAGGAAATCCAGAAATAAGCCTTCACACGCGGACGAGGCTTCAGAAGGGTTCACTTCGCCTTAGCTTTCAAGTGGCACGCCCTTCGTAGTTCGGGGTACCTGTGTGGAGAGCGAGGATCAGTACATTACATTTTGTACTGGTGCGTGGCTATTTAAGTTCCAAGCTCTCATTTGGTTGAAGAGTTTAATTGACTTAAAGTATGAATGTTTCTAACCATCCTAATGAATTGCAACCAAGCATATGACAAGCATAGTAAAATTTACGTTGAAACTTACCGACGGCGGCCGCGCCGCGCCTTATGAAACTTACCATGTTCTTCCCTGTCAATTGTTATCATTTCCATACTAAGTGCAATACTTCGTGTGTTGGTCACTGGCTCCCAGAGCCATCGTGGACTCCTCTAGCTTTTGTTAGACGGGGTCCTTTCAGCGTGAGTAGCGAGCCCCGCTGCAAGTCCTCGCCTAACCCGTGCCCAGCACAGCTAATTATTTGTTTCCCTTTGCCCGCAACGGTCCCGTGGCCTCGGGTTGCCGTGCGGGGAAACGCTCACCTTGTCGACAAGTTGTCCATAATTGTGCAAAGACATGTTTTTAGTTGTTAATACATAGCCTACCCTTTCTTTTTGAGAACTTGCTCATTCATTCGTGTTCGTGCACTTGCATTTATCTTTTCATTCGCAACAATACTATCGACTTTGCCTAAGAAGGGGGTCGAGAAGAGAAGGGTCAGCCACTCACCTTGAGTTTACTTCGGCGAGAGAACTTGCTGGTTGCGCTAGACGTCGCCTACGCGATTACCTGAAATCGCACAAGCAACCGATTAGAACACTGCATTATTCAAGGAGTTCGATAGGAAATGCGAGTTCGAAATGCAAGCCTTGAAAACCATTGAAAACATTCACGAAAGCGCATTCAGAAAACAAGCCAAAACCAACACAAGCGGCGTGAAAAGCAGAGCAACGGGAGGTCTCTCCCGACTCAGCCGCAGAGTCAATCCTCGAGGCGCAACCCGCTGAATATGGGACTTGGTTACGAAGAAGACATTCCATAACGAGGAATGGATCTTAATTCAACCGTTCCCGTTCGATCGACTCGGTCGATCCCGACCTATCGGTCCCGACCAAATCGATAGCGACAGTGTTCCTTTCTCGCGTACCCCGTGGACAGAGTACGGGGCAAGATGTAGGGACGGGGCACTACACCTTTGACTCCTAGGCAGTCTCATGGTAAGAACCAACGGGCCAGTCGTCCCAAAGCGAGAGTGGAAGGCCAAGCGCCTACTCTCTGCTACAAATGTGGTGCTTATGGTCATATGCAACGGACTTGCAGGACGACCCCCCAAGAAGTTTATAACTATCACAAGGGGCGCCAGGCCGAAGCAAATCTGGTCAACGAGTGCAAAAATCTAAATCTTGAGACCCCCGATTTTGTAGCAGAAATGGAAGAATGAATCTCCATTATCTCCCTATATTTGATTTAAGTCATAAAACTTTTGGTGGTTTGTATTTTCTGTTTTCTCGATAAATTAAAGTTCTATTTCGAGCACTTTCCTCAAACATGTGACAAACTTTAATTTTCTTTACTTATAGGCATGGACCACGGGGCAGTAGATTGTCTGGTTGATAGTGGAACGACTCATACTATCTTGAGAGATAAATCATACTTTATCTCCTATACGCCTAAAGTAACCTCAGTGACAACCATTTCGGGACCTCAACCCTTGTTCAAGGTTTTGGCAAAGCCCGTTTTTCGTTGTCCAATGGTACTCCCGTTGAAGTATCAGAGGCCTTATATTCTCCAAGGTCCAGTCGTACCTTACTGAGTTTTAAGGATATTCGAGAAAACGGATTTCATGTTGAAACTGCTCGAGAACATGGCTTCGAGTATCTTTTCATTACCTCCACTCAGTACGGCCAAAAGCGTATCTTGGAGAAGTTGAAATGTCTTTCAAGTGGTTTGTATCTCACTACGATACAACACATCGAGAGTAATCTCATCATTCGTCGAGCGCCAGTTGATGAGAGGACTTTTATGCTATGGCATGACCGGCTGGGTCATCCGGGTCAAAATACGATGCTTCGTACTATGAATGCATCACATGGGCATCCTCTTGGAGGAAAGAATTTCGTTATAAATCCGAAAAGCCTATGCCAAGCTTGCTCGATTGGGAAGACGAATCTCAAGCCACTCCATGTGAAACCTATGAGATTGGTTTCCCAATTCCTTGAGAGAATTCATGGAGATATTTGTGGACCAATCCAACCAACATGCGGACCATTTAAATACTTCATGGTTTTGGTTGATGCATCGACTAGATGGTCACACGTAGTGTTGTTGTCCACCCGAAACGCAGCATTTCCTAAACTCCTCGCCCAGATCATTAAGTTAAGGGCTCACCATCCGGATTATCCGATAAAGTCTATTAGACTTGATAATGCCACGGAGTTTACATCGAAGACTTTCGATGACTATTGCATGACTTTGGGAATAAATCTTGAACACCCTGTTGCATATGTTCATACCCAAAATGGCCTAGCGGAAGCTTTTATAAAGCGACTGTAAGTGATAGCGCGGACCTTGGTTATGCGCACCAAACTCCCACTATCTGTATGGGGCTACGCAATTTTGTACGCTGCAAATTTGGTCCGTCTGAGGCCCATGGCCACCCAACCACTTTCCGCGTACCAGCTGGTTACTGGATGTGAGCCTGACATCTCACATTTACGCGTGTTTGGGTGCCTAGTCAATGTTCCAATTGAGCCGATAAGGCGTTCAAAATTTGGACCTCAGAAGCGACGGGGAATATATGTCGGTTATAACTTCCCGTCCATCATTCGCTATTTAGAGCCCTTGACAGGCGATCTCTTTACCGCGAGACACGCGGATTGTGACTTTGATGAGGCAATCTTCCCGTCGTTAGGGGGAAAAATGCACGCTAACGTTGATGAGGAACGACGTGAATTAGCGTGACATGTGCCCGCTGTTGTTCATCATGATCCTCCCTCTGCACATAGTGATAAGGAAGTGCGGAGGATTCTAGGTCTGCAAGATATTGCAAATCAAATGCCAGACGCATTTAGCGACCTAGCAAAAGTCACGAGATCAATTATACATGTTGTAAATGTGCCTGTAAGGATTGTAAAACCCCTAAATTTCTACTATTTTTTTATTATTAAATTTGGTACCAATTTAAAATTTTGTATTGTACGTCGCGTAGTAGTATTGTACGTCACGTACGACGTTTTATTTTTTCTAATTGCTCGACGAGTGCGAATATGTGCGAGCGTACATATTTTTTTTGAAAAACATTTTCTTATTTTATAGTTTCAAAATAATATATGTAATATTTAAATTAGCTATCAAATTTCCTAAAATTAGGATTTTATTTATGTAAAGCCTTTTATTTAGAATAATTAATACTCTTAGTGCATGCACATATTTCATAAATATTTTGCTAGCTTATTTTAAATAAAAATATAATTTTCGAGATTTATTATTAATAATAATTTATTATTTAAAAATATTAATGTAATTTTCGAAATTATTATTATTAATAATTTTGGAAAATATATTTCGAAATTATTGTGAAGATTTAAATTTTGATTTGATTCCATGGATACATTTAAATAGTAAACTAATATCTATATTTGAAATTGATTTGATTTTAAACTAAGAGAATTTAATTTGATTTAAATTGGATTTGGATTTGGATTTGGATTTGATTGTTTTTAAACTAAATTAGGAAATATCAAAATTGGGTTTTAAATATCCTAATCCTTATCTTATTGGAAATTCCCACATCCTATAAATAGGCAGGTACTCCTCCATTTTTTTTATTAATTCCTCCACAAATTATTCCACCACAAATAGGTGTGCCTCGTGTCGGTGTTCCATCCATCCTCGTGTCAGCCGTGACGGCCTCGGGTCCGACCCCGGGTGTATTCCACTATCCTTATTTATACATGTACATCGTCTTCTTTGTGTCCGACGTACCGGACACGTACACCAAATCTTTCCAACCTAATCTCCGTGTCCGACACTTGGACACGATTCCTAATCCCTAATCCTAAACCTATCCCTACCAATGACATCGTAGCCATGACCCGACCCCGTCTTCTCCACCACGCCGTACTCCCCTCGGTTCTGGCCTGACTTTCCAACTCCGACTAGTCACCCTCCTTTGCCGACAGCCACTACCGTCAACAAGGCACCACCACCATTAACCCAAAGCACCACCACCATCGTCACCCTGCCACCGCGACCAGCCCCGCCAAACCACAACAACCACCGCGGCCACAGCAGCCAAACCCCGACACATCGCCCACGACCACCTGACCCAAAACTCTACACCACAATCACCGGCCGTTCCCTCCGAGACCACCGCCAAACAAAGAAAACAATAGGAAAATAAAGTTTTTACCACCACCGCCCATACACTCACCTCCGCCGGAGCAGCGCCCTCCGCGGCGTCCGCCGAGTCCAACCTCCGTGCCCTAGCCTCCTCATCTACCTATCAGCGCCACCTTTTTTCCATCCGCCGTCGCCGTGGCCTACGCCCCTTCCGGCGAGCATCCGACCACCTCCTCGCCTCTCCGCCCGTCACCGTCGACCATTCCGCCGATTTCCCCTCCGTCTCGAGCGGGTGGCCGCCATGGGCGAGCTCGCCGCCCTCTTCCACCGCGTGCGCCGAGCCACCCCCAGACCACAAATCGCCGTCGCCTTCGGCTGGGCAGCGTCGCCCTAGCTATCTAGAGCCGTCCGACGCAGAACCCTAGTCACGGTCGAGCTCCAACGCCATGACCGTCCGCCCTTGCCGCCGCTCCCCGAACTCTCCTTCGCCGTCCCCTCTCTCTTCCGCCGCCCGCAGCGCCGCCTCATCCCGCGCGCAGCTCCGCCCCGCTCGAAACCCCCGATCCCGCGCCGCCGCTCCTCCCTCGCGCACCGCTCCGCCTCGCGCAGCGGCAGCCTCCAGTCGAACCCCGATCTCTGACCGCGCCGCGCCTCCCCTTTCCTTCCTCCGCCCCGCTCCTTCGTCGTCGGCGAGCACAGAGCACAGAGCGCCGCCCTATTCCCTCCCCTCCTCCTTCAGTTCAATATTTTTATATTTTATATTTTTTATTTTTGTTCAGCTGTGACCACTCCTTCGAGAGGAGTGTGTACGTGGTTTTTTTTATTTTTTATTTTTTATTATTATTATTATTATTATAAGGATTATTTATTATTATTATTAGGTTATATTATTTACTGCTATTATTATTATTATTATTATTATTATTATTATTATTATTATTATCTTAGCTATTTTTAATACGTAATTCTTATTGTAACTTTTTATTATAGTATTATTTTGAGAAAATTAGTTATATATAGGATTTACATGTGTATAATGATTATTATAATTTTTGTGAAATTAATATTAGTATTTTGGTTTTAATATTATTAGGATGATTGCTAACACTATTATTATTTTTGAAGAGACACATGTATACATATAATATAATATAGTTTTAAAATATTTATAAATATTTCTTGATTTTCAAAATAGTCAATAAAAAGCATAGCTTTTACCAAAATTTTATTTTTACAAAATATGGGTTTAGTCTTAACTAGTTTTATTATTTTGTTTCCTTATAGTATTTTTATAGAAGATTTCAAACTAAAAATACTACTTTGACAAAACTTAGGCTTTCGATTTTCCGAAATTTATTAAGAGTATATTTTGACTAACAATATTTTAGTATTATAAATAGTTTTCCAAAATCGTATTATTTATCTAAATTCCTCTGATTATCCTTTTGTCCATAACTAGTCCTATTACCCCCGTTTCTTCACCAATTCTGTACTCCCATATGCCTACCCTAACTAACTTGACCCTTCTGGACCCAATGGAACTGTCCGTGCCACCATCCGAGGTCACCTTGTGTAGTTGTTGTACCGAAGTCGCAGTTCATGCCACATTCATCATCGTAGCACACCAGACGCTCTATCAGGCAAGACACCTTGCCATTCGCTGTTTAATTATTTTAGCTCATATTTCATGCATTACTTATTTTCTTTATACAAAATAAACTGTAATACATGGCATAACCTGTTAGAACTTATTGTTCATTTATATTTCTTGCTATGTATTATTTTTCTCACATTAAACCTAGATTTAAGGGACCACCTTATGTGTTGCATTCATTGGCCTTGACACGTTGTAACACGAAGTTGTGTGTCGCATGTAGGACACGGAAGTGTGTGATTGGCTGGCCACCAGTACGTACAAGCCGTACGATAGGAATAACCGCTAATAGAGGTTGCATGCTAGTTTGACTTAGCGGTTATAGTGGTTGGTGTTGTGGATACAACACAGTAGGCATTGGGCGGGGAGGACAATTCCTTAGCGTATGGGCTTCGATGCACTTCCCTTGTGATCCGGACTCTCCGCTGGAGATACGGGGTTGATGACCCATGATTACTGACGGCCACTGACGATTCTGCGGAACGTCATGCTCTTACTGATGGGGCCTCTGGTGCCCAAGGGGGACTATGCCGATCCTATTCAGCCAGGGCCCATGCGTAGGAAGGATTGTTCTTAACTACATATCACTTAGAACGGTAGGCTACCTTTATCCATTAGGTATGAGTACTTTTGGTTTGGGTACTTGTATCTGACCGTAACTTGGAACAATAACTTGTCGCAGATTAGTTTATCACATCTTGTCCTTGTTTGGTTGTAGGTGTGACTTACTACTTCGATGAGAAGGTATTGAACCTTGTTGGGGTCCGGATACCATATTGGATTCATAGTATGGGAAGATACGTTTTCGTGAATTAGTTTACCATCTCCTGTCCTTGTTTGGTTGGGGGGATGGTACGCTCGTTCAGTAGGTGCGTATTGGACCATGTTATAAATTCGATTGACTTATTTATTTGAGCAATATTTATTCAGTTTATATGGCATGATATTATGTGTCTTGTTACGTCCCTCTGAGGACCTGGTTATCTCTCCAGGTGTGTGCTCTTGTCTTTCGCAGGTGTTCTAGCTCTAGCCGTGCTCATTGCTATTTTCTTCGAGGATGATTGCACTTGGATCGTCTTCGCTTCGCTCGCCACTCATTTCATTTTCTATGTACTTTTTCTTATTTTGTTGGTAGTGGATTTGTCTCCGCCCAACATATTGTATGAAGACAAATTCATAGTTGATTATATGATACCTTTTATTCTTGTGGATGAGTTTAGTTATGGTTCTACTGTATTTTACAGCTTATGTATTCATACGAGGTTTCCATATATTGGAGTGTACTTCGTATAAATACAGCTGGCATATCTACGTTCCTAGTCCTACGTATTTTGGGACTGGGGCATTACATGTTTTTGTGGTGGCCCATGCAGGTCAAGATAAATTGTTTGGTTACTTTACCGTACCAAGCAAGCCCGCGTATAGGATTAGAAGTTTAGGATCTCATCCACATACTTGACCTCTTCCTTGATTTTATCTACCGTTTGACTCATCGATTGCATCTTGCTTGATTCCTCCTATTATTATTCTTATCTTTCCTTCGTGTTTGCTAGAGATTGACCCTACTAGTTAGTTGTCCCAAAACACCATTAGTTTAATTCTTTAAGTTGGGTAGAATACCTTATGAACTAGCAACCCCTTTGACCTAGTGACCTATATTAGCAAGCTTATTTAGATCCTAGAATCTAGAGGACCTAACCCGTCTAGCCAACCAAGGACTTGGACAAAAAGACTATAGGACAACTGTATGACTTAGAATCATTCTACCTTCTTTTAATCTAAATCACTCGTGCCTATGTTTTTACCACTTTGACTAATGTTGCAACTATAATCTAGTTTTGCAAACTCATCCATTTATCGAGTTTGTTCATGACTTGTGCTATTGAGCGGCCGCTCACTAACATATTGTCTAATCAGAGCCGGTGCATGATGGTCTGATCAACCAAGTGCACTTTGGTTCACTTATATCTATCGTTCTACGTGGATGGGGACATAGCTAAACTTGTCCTTTAGATCCCATCCATGACTGCCTTGACAATTCCTTTGAAATTATTCGATCGTCTTTGAATCACGTATTCATATTCGATAACGCCTCCTTCGAACTCTATATTGCTTTCGCCTTTACCTATTTTAGAAGGATGAAGACGTTATACTAGAACTTTCTCTATCCTTCCTAATGACTATGACCATCCTCACTCGATGTTGTTGTATCTTCATCCTAAGCTGCTCGTTCTTTTTTTCGGCCCTATATTTACTATCACGACCTCCTAATCACTTAAAATAGGAGCGAATCTAATCGTGCCATCAACCTACTTCCAAGAAACCATATCTTAAAGTCTCTAATTTATTTTCTTTTGATACCATATTATTCCTTATCGTAGGTTATCTTGATTAAACTTTAACCCTTGATCATTTTCACTCTTGCATTAATTAGCCATATCCACGATTATTTCGTATTTATCTAAATCACGATTTTCTAATGCACCTTGTGTTGAACGTTGTGAATTGATTTTTCCTCATCGTTACCCCTTTGTGCCTTCTCACCCCCTACTAATTCTTAATTTCGAGGACGAAATTCTTTTAAGTTGGGTAGGATTTAAAATTTCTAAATTTCTACTATTTTTTTATTATTAAATTTGGTACCGATTTAAAATTTTGTATTGTACGTCGCGTAGTAGTATTGTATGTCGCATACGACATTTTATTTTTCCTAATTGCTCGACGAGTGCGAATATGTGCGAGCGTACATATTTTTTTTGAAAAATATTTTCTTATTTTATAGTTTCAAAATAATATATGTAATATTTAAATTATCTATCAAATTTTCTAAAATTAGGATTTTATTTATGTAAAGCCTTTTATTTAGAATAATATTTTGCTAGTTTATTTTAAATAAAAATATAATTTTCGAGATTTATTATTAATAATAATTTATTACTTAAAAATATTAATATAATTTTCAAAATTATTATTATTAATAATTTTGAAAAATATATTTTAAAATTATTGTGAAGATTTAAATTTTGATTTGATTCCATGGATGCATTTAAATAGTAAACTAATATCTATATTTGAAATTGATTTGATTTTAAACTAAGAGAATTTAATTTGATTTAAATTGGATTTGGATTTGGATTTTGATTTGATTGCTTTTAAACTAAATTAGAAAATATCTAAATTGGGTTTTAAATATCCTAATCCTTATCTTATTGGGAATTCTCACATTCTATAAATAGGCAGGTACTCCTCCATTTTTTTTATTAATTCCTCCACAAATTATTCCACCACAAATAGGTGTGCCTCGTGTCGGTGTTCCATCCATCCTCGTGTCAGCCGTGACGGCCTCGGGTCCGACCCCGGGTGTCTTCCACTATCCTTATTTATACATGTACATCGTCTTCTTTGTGTCCGACATACCGGACACGTACACCAAATCTTTTCAACCTAATCTCCGTGTCCGACACTTGGACACGATTCCTAATCCCTAATCCTAAACCTATCCCTACCAATGACACCGTAGCCATGACCCGACCCTATCTTCTCCACCATGCCGTACTCCCCTCGGTTCTGGCCCGACTTCCCAACTCCGACTAGTCTCCCTCCTTTGCCGACAGCCACCACCGTCAACAAGGCACCACCACCATCAACCCAAAGCACCACCACCATTGCCCACATCGTCACCCCGCCACCGCGACCAACCCCGCCAAACCACAAAAACTACCGCAGCTACAGCAGCCAAACCCTGACACATCGCCCACGACCACCTGACCCAAAACTCCTCACCACAATCACCGACCGTTCCCTCCGAGACCACCGCCAAACAAAGAAAAGAATAGGAAAAGAAAGTTTTTTTCCACCACCGCCCATACACTCACCTCCGCCGGAGCAGCGCCCTCCGCGGCGTCCGTCGAGTCGAACCTTCGTGCCCTAGCCTCCTCATCTACCTATCAGCGCCGCCTTTTTTCCATCCGCCGTCGCCGAGGCCTACGTCCCTTCCGGCGAGCATCCGACCACCTCCTCGCCTCTCCGCCCGTCACCGTCGACCATTCCGCCGATTTTCCCTCCGTCTCGAGCGGGTGGCCGCCATGGGCGAGCTCGCCGCCCTCTTCCACCGCGTGCGCCGAGCCACCCCCAGACCACAAATCGCCGCCGCCTTCGGCTGGGCAGCATCGCCCTAGCCATCTAGAGCCGTCCGGCGCAGAACCCTAGTCACGGTCGAGCTCTAACGCCATGACCGTTCGTCCTTGCCGCCGCTCCCCGAACTCTCCTTCGCCGTCTGTCACGCCCCACTCCCGTAGGAGCGATCGTCCTCGCTAAGGCGTGATGCCGCACGGGACTAGATTGCGCTCGTGCAAGGCAGTTCCATAACGGCCGATTTCATCGGCGGCGACGGGGTCGTCGCACAGAAGTCCCAAGCAGAAACATTGAATCATTACAGCAAAAATTTAAAGAAGAACATATATGAACACAAGTAACTCAAAAGAATCTCTTTATTGATATTGAATACAGGATTACATTTATGGGCGCAAGGCCAATTACAAGTCTCTCAGGCTCACTTTTCACTCATTTACAAGTCACTCTGCTCTCTCTCATCTCTCGATACAATGCTTGAATCCAGCGGAAGCTTCGGAAGGCGATGTCCATACATTATGCCCTGTATAAGTCTTCAGATCACGCGACCGCACGCTTCGACTTGCCAAGGAACTCCGTGCCTCGACGCATCCAAGCGAGCTCCACGCCACGAGCTTCTACCTGTGCCTGCATATGAAACACTGTGTGGGTGTCAGTACCACTGTACTGGTGGAGTGAGCTTCTCGCCCACCCATACATAACTGACACGTTCATTTACTTTTGTGCAGCTTAAGTCCCTTTCGATTGTCTTCCTAGTCTTGCCTTAGGATGCATTTTAAGACTTGACGTCTCGATGTGCAACGACATGGTCGTGCTTCAATACCAGCGTGTGTTTCGATCGAGGCAGTGCCTCATCGCTTAGGTACTTGACCAGACTTCAAGGCGGGACGACAGGGTCGTGCCACATTCTATTCCAAACTTAGACTTGTTCAAGACTGTGCTTTGTCGAGGGGCAATTCACGTGAACTCGACCGTGCCAAGACCGTTGCTTAAACTCAAGTCACTAGACCAATTCTTGTGCTGACGATTCAAGTGCCAAGGAACGACAACGGGACGACTCGTGCAGGTCGTGCATCTATACTTTGCTTAGACTTGTTTACGCATTCAAGACTGAGGCCGTGCCTCGCTATCAAGACTTATCCATGCGACCGCCTTGCGGCCATCCTGCTAGAGTCGTTTGCTAACTTAGACAAGACTTGTCAAATACAATCTCGACTTCATGAATATCCCGATGCCATCTATCGTACTAAGCACGGTGCCTATGCTGCAGCCCAGTCTTAGGCCCAGACATTCGTTTACCGACTAGACAAGCATTCAAGTTCTAGACTCAATCCAAAGGCATACACGCGGAGTCGCCGCTATCTGTCGACTCATCTATATGAGGAGGTCACTAGCAATTTCAAGCCATCTTGGACATGGCTCGTGGGATATCCACCTGTACCAACACGGGGAGCTAGCCCGGTGGGGTGGAACTCTCCCATGCGGTCATCCAGCATCCTACGTTGAGCCACACTCGCTTCTCCCGGGCGGATGATCCCGGTGCCCCGGAGGAGATCATCCGAGAAGACTACACCTTGTCGACAAGTTGTCCATGACCATGCAAGTCTAAACTCGATCTACCAGTCTTTCCTTAACATGAACATGCTTTTCCTTCTTTCTATCAAGACTTATGAGACTCCCAAGTGCGGGACTTATCAAGAATTCAGGCAGGACATGACCGGGCAAGACCGGCATGCTTATTCAAGTATTCAGGCAGGACATGACCGGGCAGGACCGGCATGTTTATTCAAGTATTCCAGCAGGACATGACCGGGCAGGACCGGCATGCTTATTCAAGTATTCCAGCAGGACATGACCGGACGGGACCGGCATGCTTAAAAAGTATTCGGCCGTGGCTCGTGCCTTAGACAGACATGATTCTCTAGACGACGCTAACGCTCAAGTCATATACTTTATACGACGAGCCTTATTCTCAAGGGACTACTTGACTTGACAACCGCAGCTAGAGCGGGACAGCGCTAGGAATGGCTTCGTTAGCCTAGAGTAACTCTTGTTGACTTGTACGGGCAATGACTCGACGAGTGAAGGCTACGCCGAGTTATGCATCGAGGGAACGTGCTAGGCACGGGGTCGACTTAACAACCAAGTTCTCGGGTGCCTAGACTTAAGCCAACAAGCCGTACAAAGATGACTTAACTTGCGGGACGTGCGAAGGCTATGCCAAGCCTTGCGGGACAAGACCGTGCATGCTTTGTTAAGCATTCGTGCGGGCGACGCCTAGGACTTAGGCTTTTTCAAGTATCGTGACAAGTCGACGGGACAGTGCATGCTTGGTTAAGCATTCATGCGGGCGACGCCTATGACTTAGGCAAATTCGAGTGTCGGGACGAATCGACGGGACCAACGGGACATGCGAAGGCTACCCAAGCCTTGCACAACGGGACCGTGCCTGCTTTAGCAAGCAATTACGTAGGCGATGCCTAAGACTTAGGCTATTTCAAGTGTCGGGACGAATCGACGGGACCAACGGGACATGCGAAGGCTACGCCAAGCCTTGCACAACGGGACCGTGCCTGCTTTAGCAAGCAATTACGTAGGCGACGCCTAAGACTTAGGCTATTTCAAGTGTCGGGACGAATCGACGGGACCAACGGGACATGCGAAGGCTACGCCAAGCCTTGCACAACGGGACCGTGCCTGCTTTAGCAAGCAATTACGTAGGCGACGCCTAAGACTTAGGCTATTTGAAGTGTCGGGATAATTTAGAAACTTAGGCCAACTTTCTTCTCCCAAGCCACGGGATCGAAGGATCGAGTGTCATTTTAAAGCACGCTGAGCCGACTTCTATGTATACCGTGGGACCATTTTCCATGTTCTAGGACATTCCGACCCGACGGGATTATTCCTTTAGCTATGTTGGTGCGTAGCTTTTAGATTAGCCTACCAGTGCAAGTAGAAAATATTGCGAGTTATTATGTGAAGGATAAGATGAAGCAAGTTCACCGAAACTCCCCCACCTGTGCGAGGAGTCGCTTCGATCGAGCGAGCCTTCGAGCAGCCGTTGCAAGGCTAAGTTCCAACGTCGTCGACGTTTTGGTTTCTCCGATTGACTTTACGGGACGGGGCACTACAACATACACCACTCAGAACAAGTCTCGTCCTCGAGACTTTCCTGAGGGCAAGCCATCCTACCATTTCTATGGCCAAGACTTAATCGTACGCACTTCGCCTACGCGTTTCCTCAATTCCGAGCCACGCTCTCACAACTATCAATCTTTTCGTTAACATGATTTCAAGATCTCGACACACTCCCATTTTTCAAGTCTTGTTTGAACTCATTGTATCACTTGGCTGGATCATGCACGCATTCCAAGCGTCCCCAAAATACATGCATTCAGCCAAGCCGCATGATAGAGAATTTGTCATTCTCTCTCGAGTCGCATCGTGCACATACCCAGGCGTCCCTGAATATATGCATGTCAGCCGAGTCTCGTGAGCAGGGTTTCCTATATTCGTGATTCACGCCATCCATCCATGCCAATCCTCAAGATCAATCCTTTCGATTGCTAACACTTGCAACAGGGGCGTTTCGCCTAACCGCTAGGCCAATCTTTACGAGGCTAAGTCAATGTCAGGATTGGAATCATAGTTCCCCAACAATAATGCCAATACTGACCCCAATCCTAGGGTCAAACCATAGTCGGTAGTACGGGATTTTCTACCCAAGCTCGCGTCACTCAGATTTCTAAACATCGAGCACGATCACCTATTCGCATCAATGCATGCGTTGCACATATTCGATTTTATCCAAATCACCAACTCTAACCAATTCGTGCATTCGATCACGAGGTCATCTAGCTCGATAATACATTGCGCCCCAATCTCACGCGAGTCCGATTATCCACGGTAGTTCGTGAATCACCACGCAACGCACTCGCAGAATAATCATTCTCATCGGGGTGTAACTCTTGTTTGAGTTTAGACTAACTCATTTTCGATACGCGGATTGGACCTACGCAATCCTCAAATTCGGTTCTTCAAACACACAATTCATTTTCGAGTCACCTTCGCGTCAAACCACAAGTCGAAGCATACAAATTATCACGCCAAGCTAGGTCAATCACCCCCGCTGTATGAATCACCATACCAGCGCTCACGCGGAGTGATCATCTCAAATCGGCGCGATGCATATGCGAGGCTGGAGTTGCGCTCGCATAAGACAAGAATGTCGAAGTTGTGGTTATCGACGAAGTAAATCCAAGCATTTCATTTTCATCCAATCAATTTCGATAGTCCGACCGTCATTCATTCAACTAGAAAATCCTCGAGCCAAGTTTATCATTTCCTCGACACGTTTCAATTTCCCAAGTATAGAATTTATCGGAACAATGACATTTGCACGATCGTTATTCCTCAAGCTCGTTTCAAGATCATTGTTCGAAACTCAAGTCACATTTCATTTGCATCAATCCGATATCGTACGCGCGATCCTCTAAGTTTCCTCGATCAAAGACCATTCATTTTCATTCATCGATTCGAATCATTTTTTTTCCAATACACGTTGCCTATTCGCAAGTTGTCCGAACGAGATGCTCGTTCGGGACATTCGAAGTCACGACCGACTAAGCGTGGCGCATTCTAAGGCTTTGCGCGATCGCATCGCCTCGCCGACATACTCGTAATCCTCAATATTTGCTCGAATGATTTCCAAGAAAATCCATACACCACTCGGATTCGAGCCATATGATCTAGCCTACAATCATATTCGCATCATTCGCTAAGACGTCCTTCGGATTCGTTCGACGAATCCCTAGCGTAATCGCTTACGTCGCATCGACGTACTAAGTTGTTCGCACTATTTCCTCAAAACCCAAGTTAATCCTCCGTGTACGCTTAAGCGTTAACTCGATAGCATTCCTATCGATAGACACTCTAAGTGTAGCTCGTTCCCGACCGAGCGGTACTTGGTATCGCTCGCACTCGTTTGCACCAAAAGTCGAGGTGCGCGATACGCGACGCAACTTAGCCAAAAGGTCGTGCGCATGGCTATCCCGTACGGACTTTTATTCGAGTTTGCATGCTCACATGCTAAGGTCAACGTTGGACTAGTTAGGCATGAACGCGACTTTTAAGGTCGACGCAGGACTATTCGGGCACACGTGCAACTTGTTAACTTTAGCATACGTTTTTATTCAAGACAAGTTAACACCGTTCGGCACAAAGGCCATTGCCTATCGATGCATTTGGTTGAACGCTTGTACAAGCTTTCAAAAATATTTAGACTTATTGTATGGACATGCCGAGGGACAATCGAGAGAGAGCGCGTACTTCATTATCAACGACGAGCTTTCAAAACTGATAATTCGATTTGAAGTCCAAGGACGTAAAGCCGTGCTCTTATACCACTATGTCATTCCCACTCCCGTAGGAGCGATCGTCCTCGCTAAGGCGTGATGCCGCACGAGACTAGATTGCGTTCGTGCAAGGCAGTTCCATAACGGCCGATTACATCGGCGGTGACGGGGTCGTCGCACAGAAGTCCCAAGCAGAAACATTGAATCATTGCAGCGGAAATTTAAAGAAGAACATATATGAACACAAGTAACTCAAAAGAATCTCTTTATTGATATTGAATACAGGATTACATTTATGGGCGCAAGGCCAATTACAAGTCTCTCAGGCTCACTTTTCACTCATTTACAAGTCACTCTGCTCTCTCTCATCTCTCGATACAATACTTGAATCCAGCGGAAGCTTCGGAAGGCGATGTCCATACATTATGTCCTGTATAAGTCTTCAGATCACGCGACCGCACGCTTTGACTTGCCAAGGAACTCCGTGCCTCGACGCATCCAAGCGAGCTCCGCGCCACGAGCTTCTACCTGTGCCTGCACATGAAACACTGTGTGGGTGTCAGTACCACTGTACTGGTGGAGTGAGCTTCTCGCCCACCCATACATAACCGACACGTTCATTTACTTTTGTGCAGCTTAAGTCCCTTTCGATTGTCTTCCTAGTCTTGCCTTAGGATGCATTTTAAGACTTGATGTCTCGATGTGCAACGACATGGTCGTGCTTCAATACCAGCGTGTGTTTCGATCGAGGCAGTGCCTCATCGCTTAGGTACTTGACCAGACTTCAAGGCGGGACGGCAGGGTCGTGCCACATTCTATTCCAAATTTAGACTTGTTCAAGACTGTGCTTTGTCGAGGGGCAATTCACGTGAACTCGGCCGTGCCAAGACCGTTGCTTAAACTCAAGTCACTAGACCAATTCTCGTGCTGACGATTCAGGTGCCAAGGAACGGCAACGGGACGACTCGTGCAGGTCGTGCATCTATACTTTGCTTAGACTTGTTTACGCATTCAAGACTGAGGCCGTGCCTCGCTATCAAGACTTATCCATGCGACCGCCTTGCGGCCATCCTGCTAGAGTCGTTTGCTAACTTAGACAAGACTTGTCAAATACAATCTCGACTTCATGAATATCCCGATGCCATCTATCGTGCTAAGTACGGTGCCTATGCTGCAGCCCAGTCTTAGGCCCAGACATTCGTTTACCGACTAGACAAGCATTCAAGTTCTAGACTCAATCCAAAGGCATACACGCGGAGTCGCCGCTATCTGCCGACTCATCTACATGAGGAGGTCACTAGCAATTTCAAGCTATCTTGGACATGGCTCGTGGGATATCCACCTGTACCAACACGGGGAGCTAGCCCGGTGGGGTGGAACTCTCCCATGCGGTCATCCAGTATCCTACGTTGAGCCACACTCGCTTCTCCCGGGCGGATGATCCCGGTGCCCCGGAGGAGATCATCCGAGAAGACTACACCTTGTCGACAAGTTGTCCATGACCATGCAAGTCTAAACTCGATCTACCAGTCTTTCCTTAACATGAACATGCTTTTTCTTCTTTCTATCAAGACTTACGAGACTCCCAAGTGCGGGACTTATCAAGAATTCAGGCAGGACATGACCGGGCAGGACCGGCATGCTTATTCAAGTATTCAGGCAGGACATGACCGGGCAGGACCGGCATGCTTATTCAAGTATTCAGGCAGGACATGACCGGGCAGGACCGGCATGCTTATTCAAGTATTCCAGCAGGACATGACCGGACGGGACCGGCATGCTTAAAAAGTATTCGGCCGTGGCTCGTGCCTTAGACAGACATGATTCTCTAGGCGACGCTAACGCTCAAGTCATATACTTTATACGACGAGCCTTATTCTCAAGGGACTACTTGACTTGACAACCGCAGCTAGAGCGGGACAGCGCTAGGAATGGCTTCGTTAGCCTAGAATAATTCTTGTTGACTTGTATGGTCAATGACTCGACGAGCGAAGGCTACGCCGAGTTACGCATCGAGGGAACGTGCTAGGCACGGGGTCGACTTAACAACCAAGTTCTCGGGTGCCTAGACTTAAGCCAACAAGCCGTACAAAGATGACTTAACTTGCGGGACTTGCGAAGGCTATGCCAAGCCTTGCGGGACAAGATCGTGCATGCTTTGTTAAGCATTCGTGCGGGCGACGCCTAGGACTTAGGCTTTTTCAAGTATCGTGACAAGTCGACGGGACAGTGCATGCTTGGTTAAGCATTCATGCGGGCGACGCCTATGACTTAGGCAAATTCGAGTGTCGGGACGAATCGACGGGACCAACGGGACATGCGAAGGCTACGCCAAGCCTTGCACAACGGGACCGTGCCTGCTTTAGCAAGCAATTACGTAGGCGATGCCTAAGACTTAGGCTATTTCAAGTGTCGGGACGAATCGACGGGACCAACGGGACATGCGAAGGCTACGCCAAGCCTTGCACAACGGGACCGTGCCTGCTTTAGCAAGCAATTACGTAGGCGACGCCTAAGACTTAGGCTATTTCAAGTGTCGGGACGAATCGACGGGACCAACGGGACATGCGAAGGCTACGCCAAGCCTTGCACAACAGGACCGTGCCTGCTTTAGCAAGCAATTACGTAGGCGACGCCTAAGACTTAGGCTATTTGAAGTGTCGGGACAATTTAGAAACTTAGGCCAACTTCCTTCTCCCAAGCCACGGGATCGAAGGATCGAGTGTCATTTTAAAGCACGCTGAGCCGACTTCTATGTATACCGTGGGACCATTTTCCATGTTCTAGGACATTCCGACCCGACGGGATTATTCCCTTAGCTATGTTGGTGCGTAGCTTTTAGATTAGCCTACCAGTGCAAGTAGAAAACATTACGAGTTATTATGTGAAGGCTAAGATGAAGCAAGTTCACCGAAACTCCCCCACCTGTGCGAGGAGTCGCTTCGACCGAGCGAGCCTTCGAGCAGCCGTTGCAAGGCTAAGTTCCAACGTCGTCGACGTTTTGGTTTCTCCGATTGACTTTGCGGGACGGGGCACTACACCGTCCCCTCTCTCTTCCGCCGCCCGCAGCGCCGCCTCATCCCGCGCGCAGCTCCGCCCCGCTCGAAACCCCCGATCCCGTGCCGCCGCTCCTCCCTCGCGCACCGCTCCGCCTCGCGCAGCGGCAGCCTCCAATCGAACCCCGATCTTCGACCGCGCCGCGCCTCCCCTTTTCTTCCTCCGCCCCGCTCCTTCGCCGCCGGCGAGCACAGAGCGCCGCCCTATTCCCTCTCCTCCTCCTTCAGTTCAATGTTTTTTTATTTTTTATTTTTTTGTTCAACTGTGACCACTCCTTCGAGAGGAGTGTGTACGTGGTTTTTTATTTATTTATTTATTTTTTATTATTATTATTATTATTATTATTATTATTATTATTATAAGTTTTATTTATTATTATTATTAGGTTATATTATTTACTATTATTATTATTATTATTATTATCTTAGCTATTTTTAATACGTAATTCTTATTGTAACTTTTTATTATAGTATTGTTTTGAGAAAATTAGTTATATATAGGATTTACATGTGTATAATGATTATTATAATTTTTGTGAAATTAATATTAGTATTTTGGTTTTAATATTATTAGGATGATTGCTAACACTATTATTATTTTTGAAGAGACACATGTATACATATAATATAATATAGTTTTAAAATGTTTATAAATATTTCTTGATTTTCAAAATAGTCAATAAAAAGCATAGCTTTTACCAAAATTTTATTTTTATAAAATATGGGTTTAGTCTTAACTAGTTTTATTATTTTGTTTCCTTATAGTATTTTTATAGAAGATTTTAAACTAAAAATACTACTTTGACAAAACTTAGGCTTTCGATTTTCCGAAATTTATTAAGAGTATATTTTGACTAACAATATTTTAGTATTATAAATAGTTTTCCAAAATCGTATTATTTATCTAAATTCCTCTGATTATCCTTTTGTCCATAACTAGTCCTATTACCCCCGTTTCTTCACCAATTCTGTACTCCCATATGCCTACCCTAACTAACTTGACTCTTCTGGACCCAATAGAACTGTCCGTGCCACCATCCGAGGTCACCTTGTGTAGTTGTTGCACCGAAGTCGCAGTTCATGCCACATTCATTATCGTAGCACACAAGACGCTCTATCAGGCAAGACACCTTGCCATTCGCTGTTTAATTATTTTAGCTCATATTTCATGCATTACTTATTTTCTTTATGCAAAATAAACTGTGATACATGGCATAACCTGTTAGAACTTACTGTTCATTTATACACGAAGTTGTGTGTCGCATGTAGGACACGGAAGTACGTGATTGGCTGGCCACCAGTACGTACAAGCCATGCAATAGGAATAACCGCTAATAGAGGTTGCATGCTAGTTTGACTTAGCGGTTATAGTAGTTGGTGTTGTGGATACAACACAGTAGGCATTGGACGGGGAGGACAATTCTGTCACGCCCCAGAACCAGAATACTGGAGAGCGGGGGCAGACACAGCCAGCTACGTATATTGAAATAGAATACATCTCAACTATACGGTCACGGCTGTCTAGATATGAGGGTTTACTACAAGCCAGCAATCTCTTAAGGTCAAGCCTATTGTCTCAATCTCAAGCAATTAACAGAGTTACAAGATATTAGAGCATCAAATATATATATATAAGGCGTCCCAAATATTACATATTGGATGATCATGAAGCTAGTCGTACAAAATGATAGGACTAGCAAGAGTTCAGTCATACATGATCAACCCTAGGATTTGTTAATCATGTTTACAGCCCGTAGGCAGACAGTAAGTAAATGCATCGAGCTAACAGGTGCTCGTCGGCTAAACGCCTCAAAAGAATAAATTTACATATAAGTGGGTGAAACAAAAAGGAGAAAACCCACTCGTAGCCCGGGTTCCGTCTAGTTGTCACCATTGGGCGGGAAGCTTGGTAGATCCTCGGGAGCTGCTCCGAAATCTGGCCACACAAAACCAGCTGGGTCAAACCCCAGAAAGAGCAAGTGCCACAAAGGAGGCCACAAATAAGAACAAAAGCCAGCATATCAGAATATAAGAATAAAGGAAAGTACAAGTAATAAAAGTACACAGGGCGATAAACGACTAGGGACGTGGAACCATTCCGGGAGCCAGGTTACAATCCTTAAACCAAACAAGGACCGGGATTGTACCCCTTCGCCTGAATAGCTCACTGTCCCTACCCATTTATCGTTAAGAATAGCAAAACAAACATGCTCAGGAGATAGCAGGTACTGGAGCTAGACAAGACTTAGACAAGGCTGGACACCATCCATTCACAATCGGCCAAGCAAGTACTACGGCTTACTACTTTAACTAACTAGGGTTATCACAAGCCTAATTACTAACAAGATGCAAGTGAGAAACTCCCAGTCCCAAGCCCTGCAGACCATCCAGTTATCCTTCCGCGGGTTGAGAGTTATAGGTGGGTACATCGCCCAGGAAACGATATACCCTTAGGTGACTTAGAGGGTGCAACACATGACAGTGTGCTGGAAATGTGCTCTACTCGTCGGCAAGCTACAAGTCCATTAAAGCGCCCAGATAACGAGATTGCCTGTGACTGGGAATTCTCCATGTTCTAGTTTGATCTAATAATCAGCCTAATCCAATTTAGCGCGAGTTCCTGGCCGTGGTACCCAGGAAGTCACGTCCTAGACATGATGCAAGACAAGACAAGTGAATTGTGCAAACAAGCAAGCAGGAACACCCACGGTGCCAAGGCAAGTCAAGTCAAGTTATCAAGTCAAGTCAAGTCAGGAGTGCGCCGCCACGGGCCACTATCAAGTTATCAGGATAAACCATGTCAGGGTACTTGTCAGGAGTGTGCCACGACGGGCCACTATCAAGTCAGGTTGGTCATGTCAGGAGTGCACCACTACGGGTCACTGTCGTGCTATGCTAGTTCCTTGTCATACCAGGCCATGTACAATAGTTATTCTAAACATATTAAGCAAAATCAAGTTCATGCCAAAAGGCGTAAGGATATAAAATGGGCGTAAAATACCTAATAAAATACTAATATAAAAAATAGGACTATAGAAGAGCCAAGATCAAGAAATAACAAATTCATCATAGACAAGTGAGCTGCGCAGGGTATATACTGCGCAGGGTGCCAAGTGCGCAGGGTGAGCTGCGCAGGGTACCAAGTGCGCAGGGTGAGCTGCGCAGGGTACCAACTGCGCAGGGTGCCAAGTGCGCAGGGGCAGATGGCGCACAGATGGATTGTGCAGAAGGTAGACTGCGCAGGAGTGAACTGCGCAGGAGTTGGTTGCGCAGAGATGGATTGCACAATGGTCGATTGCGCAGGGGTTACTTTGCGCATGGCTGGCTTGCGCATGGCTGGCCTGCGCCAGCGCAATCCAGCGCAGCGCAAAGCACTGGCCAAGGATCTTGCGCAAATGGCCATGCGCTAAAGAGCACAGGTCAGGGTGCGCAAATGGCCTTGCACTAAAGAGCGCAGGCCAGGGAATAGTGCGCAATCGGCCAGGTGCTAAAAAGCAGTGGCCGAGAGCTCCACCATGGCTGAACTCTCAAGAACACCAAGTACACCAAGTTCAAATCTTCACAACTTAGCCAAATCAAAACCAAATTTAGATTTTCAAAGTTCTAACTTGAGTAAAATTGAATTCTCTTCCACATGGAAGCATCAAAACAAGCTAAAATCAAAGTTTAATAGATCAAAACCAAGGATTTCCGAAAATGGTTAAAACCTAGATCTAGAAGAATGAAAGCTCCAAATCACAAAATTTCAAGTTCTAATGTTGATCTACATGTCCTAATCTATCAAATGGACAAATAAAATTGGGTGCTTATTTGTTGGCAAGGTGCACTTGCCTATTGGTTGGGGAGTTGTGTGGAAGAAGGAAGAAGAAGAAGTTTGTAAGAAATAAATGAGAGAATAAAGAGGAGAGAGAAAAGTAGGTGGTGTTATAAAGTGGGGGAGTTGTGGTGGAATGGGGGTGGAGTGTAGGCTTATGGTGTTCCATGCATGTTGAACCAAACCAAACCAAACCAAACATTCTCCACAAAATAAAACCAAGCCATGGTTAAAACCTGCTTACAAGAATCAAAAGACCACATGTCCAGGAAAATAAAATACGTGCCAAAATCAAATACGAGCATAATACGAAATACGAAAAATGAGGGTGACAAATTCCTTAGCGTATAGGCTTCGATGCACTTCCCTTGTGACCCGGACTCTCCGCTGAAGATACGGGGTTGATGACCCATGATTACTGACGGCCACTGACGATTCTGCGGAACGTCATGCTCTTACTGATGGGGCCTCTGGTGCCCAAGGGGGACTATGCCGATCCTATTCAGCCAGGGCCCATACGTAGGAAGGATTGTTCTTAACTACATATCACTTAGAACGGTAGGCTACCTTTATCCGTTAGGTACGAGTACTTTTGGTTTGGGTACTTGTATCTGACCGTGACTTGGAACAATAACTTGTCGCGAATTAGTTTGTCACATCTTGTCCTTGTTTGGTTGTAGGTGTGACTTACTACTTCGATGAGAAGGTATTGAACCTTGTTGGGGTCCGGATACCATATTGGATTCATAGTATGGGAAGATATATTATCGTGAATTAGTTTACCATCTCCTGTCCTTGTTTGGTTGGGGGGATGGTACGCTCGTTCAGTAGGTGCGTATTGGACCATGTTATAAATTCGATTGACTTATTTATTTGAGCAATATTTATTCAGTTTATATGGCATGATATTATGTGTCTTGTTACGTCCCTCTGTGGACCTGGTTATCTCTCCTGGTGTGTGCTCTTATCTTTCACAGGTGTTTTAGCTCTAGCCGTGCTCATTGCTATTTTCTTCGAGGATGATTGCACTTGGATCGTCTTTGCTTCGCTCGCCACTCATTTTATTTTCTATGTACTTTTCCTTATTTTGTTGGTAGTGGATTTGTCTCCGCCCAACATATTGTATCAAGACAAATTCATAGTTGATTATATGATACCTTTTATTCTTGTGGATGAGTTTAGTTATGGTTCTACTGTATTTTACAGCTTATGTATTCATACGAGATTTTCATATATTGGAGTGTACTTCGTATAAATACAGCTGGCATGTCTACGTTCCTAGTCCTACGTATTTTGGGACTGGGGCGTTACAAGGATAGACGTCCCTGAGAGACGCCATGTTCCTGTGAAACATGTTGCTCCGGTTGAACCCGTCGAGCAAAGGACGCTGCCATCGGCCGTCCAGTCCGCCGCTATTCCCTAGAAGAAGGGAAGACCGGTTGGTTCCAAAGATGTTCTGCCCCGGAAGCGGAGAAATCTTGTTAAAAGCGTTTTGCCACATGAGATCATTAGGGATCACGGCGATGTATTAGAAGAGCGCGTTCCAGATGAAACGCCTATTCCTAATCATGTCGATAACCTCGAAATATCCGTCCAGTATGCTAGCTTAGACGATATTTTGAAGCGAAACGAAACTGTCATCGATGATGTGTTCATATATTCAGTGGCCACTGACATTATGAACAATGATGACATGGAACCTCGTAGTGTTGCCGAGTGTTAACGACGAACGGACTGATCACAATAGAAATAAGCAATCCAGGCTGAACTAGACTCCTTAGCGAAAAGAAGCGTGTTTTGGACCTGTTGCTCCAACACCACCCAATGTTAAACCAGTTGGTCACAAATGGGTTTTCCTAAGGAAGCGTAATGAGAGAAATGAGATTGTGCGATACAAGGCTCGCCTTGTGGCCAAGGCTTCTCACAACGCCCTGAAATTGATTACGAGGAGACGTATTCTTCCGTAATGGACGTCATAACGTTCCGCTACTTAATCAGTTTAGTAGTTTTCGAAAAACTGAATATACAGCTCATGGATGTGGTCACATCCTATCTCTACGGGGATCTAGACACAGAGATATACATGAAAGTCCCTGAAGGACTAAAGATGCCTGAATCAAGTAGTTCCCGACCATGAAACGCGTTCTCGATTAGACTGAGGCGTTCGCTATATGGATTGAAACAATCCGGGCGAATGTGGTATAACCGCCTAAGCGAATACTTGATCGATTTGGGATACGTTAATAATGAACTTTGCCCATGCGTGTTCATAAAGAAATCCACTTCAGGATACGCAATCATCGCGGTCTATGTAGATGACATGAATCTCATAGGAACCGAAAAAGACTTGTCAGAAACTGCTGATATCCTGAAGAGGGAATTCGAGATGAAGGATCTTGGGAAGACACGGTTTTGCCTCGGCCTGCAGATCGAGCACCGTAAAGATGGAATTCTTGTCCATCAAGCGAGCTACACCCAAAAGGTGTTGAGACGCTTTAGTCATTTTGACGTTAAGCCATCCGCTACTCCCATGATCGTCCGCTCTCTAGACATTACTAAGGATCCATTCCGTCCAAAGGAGGACGACGAAGAGATATTGAGTCCTGAGTGCTCTTATCTGGGTGCAATAGGTGCTTTATTGTACTTGGCCCAATGTACTAGATCGGACATCTCGTTTGCTGTGAATTGTCTAGCTCGACACAGCACCGTGCCAACACGCCGCCATTGGAATGGCATAAAAGACATTTTTCGCTACCTTAAGGGTACTACGGACTTGGGCTTGTTCTATCCTTACGCGGTTTTGAGTGAGTCCAACGCTCTTGGCACTCGAAGCAACGCGACCCTTGTTGGCTACGTCGATGCGGGATACTTATCTGATCCGCACAAGGGACGTTCCCAATCTGGTTATGTCTTTACCATTGGGAACACGGCGATTTCTTGGAGGTCTCGCAAACAGACCTTAGTGGCTACTTCAACGAACCACTCTGAGCTACTCGCGCTCTATGAGGCGACTAGAGAGTGTGTATGGCTTCGAGCTGTTATTGGCCATATTCGAAGTACATGTGATCTTTCATATGACCCAGATGAACCTGTTGTCGTCTATGAGGACAATACCGCTGTTATTGATCAAGCGAAACATAGTTATATCAAAGGGGATGCTACCAAGCACATATCACCCAGGTTGTTCTTTACAAATGAACAACAAGCGCTTCAGAAGATTCATGAAGTGCAACACATTGGATCAGAGAATAACCGTGCAGACTTGTTCACCAAGTCACTGCCGAAACACTCGTTCCAGAAACATGTCAGAACGATTGGACTTAGGAAGCTTTCAGAGCTAGCCTAAGTGAAATATGTTTTCTGCACCCTGTTGTGTGCATGTGAGGGGGAGCGCCCCAACGAGCGCCTCCAAAACGCCCTGTTGTGCGTATATCCCGCACCCTGTCGAGTGCGAGTGAAAAGAGAAGCATCCTGATGTATGCTTGTGTACTCTTTTTCCCTTCGACCAAAGTTTTTTCCACTGGGTTTTCTTTGGCAAGGTTTTTAACGAGACACAGTTCAAATCTCTTATTCACTAAGGATTATTATAATCAGGGGGAGTATCCAGTTGTATACTTCTAAACCATCGTGTACTCTTTTGTCCTTCGATCAGCGGTTTTTTCACTGGGTTTTTCCTGACAAGGTTTTGACGAGGCACCTTTGCAATGGTTAGTTTACCCCCATCACACTGACCTGTGTGTACTCTTTTGTCCTTCGACCAAAGTTTTTTTTTTCCTACTGGGTTTTCTTTGGCAAAGTTTTAACGAGGCACAAGTAGATGGTCATTTTTGAATCTGCAAGCTACAGACAGACGAAGAAACTCAGAGGTGTTTACAAGCAGAATTTCTGGAGAGCCAATGGGGAGTGTTGTAACTCATATGTCTCTACACATTCATATTCTTGTAACCTACATAACCTTTGGCCCTTCGTTTCTTCATAACCCCCAACCTCTCTCCCTATATAAAGAGAGGTTGGAATAGCTTGTAAATGTGCACTTGTAGTTTATAATATACTTCGTCATATCTTTGTGTGTTAAAGTTTTTGCCTTACGACAGTTCCATTTTTTTAAGCTATAGTAAAGAAGACATAAGACGATAGAATATATAATGAATGAATGGAAAAGTCATAAGTTGAATTAATATATTGAAAAGGTTTTGATTAACATTTTCTTAGGAGAAGGTACATATATGAATTGATTCCTTTTATTATTATAAAGAAGTTAATTACCTTTGTGGAGAGTCAGCTACTCTGATCTGCGCACTCCAAAGGAAGATAACTAAGACCAAACCCCTTAATCTTGATGGTTCAGCTCTCGTCATAGTCTCACTGATTTAGGCATAGATGGTATGGGACAGGAATGCCATTTGAGAAAACCCAAGGTGGAGTTTTTGGTTGAACCATACTCTCTCTACTATGATTTGATAATGAAAACGTAGATGTCCTTAAGGGGACGTTTGGTAATGCGGAATACTATATAGCCGAAAATTCTATATTTTCGGAAATCAAATTTCAAGGAATTAAATTTTCGGAAAAATTATATTCCCATGTTTGGTGACAATATAAATATTTCCGGGAAAAAAATAAAAAATAATAATAACGAAAAAAAATGAACAAATATAAAAAAAACCGATAAAAGGACAAAAAACCGGTAAAAACGAAAAAAATCGTAAAAACGACAAAATAAAAAAAAACGACAAAAACAATAAAAAACTACGAAAAATCGGTTAAAACGACAAAAATGACCAAAAAGCGACAAAAAATGTATAAACGACAAAAAATAACAAAAAAAAGGGTAAAAACGAAAAAAATAACCAAAACACGACAAAAACGACATAAAATCGGTAAAAACGACAAAAAAAACCAAAATGCGGCAAAAACGACAAAAAAAAAAAAATCGGTTAAAACGACAAAAAATAACAAAAAAAATCGGTTAAAACAAATAATCGATAAAAACGACAAAAAAGAACACAAAATCGGTTAAAACGACAAAAAATCGGTTAAAACGACAAAAAATAACCAAAAAGCGACAAAAACGACAAAAAAAACGGTAAAAGCGACAAAAATATAAAAAACGACATAAAAATTGGTAAAAACGACAAAAAATTGACAAAAAAGCGATAAAAAACGACAAAAAAAAAAAATCAAAAAGTGACAAAAAAGATAAAAAAAAATGGGTAAAAACGACAAAAAATTGCTTAAAACGACAAAAAAATTGGTAAAAATGAAAAAAATGACAAAAAACTGATAAAAACGACAAAAAATAATCAAAAAGTGACCAAAAAGACAAAAAATGGGTAAAAACGACAAAAAAATCGCTTAAAAACGACAAAAAAATGGTAAAAACGACAAAAAAGCGATAAAAACGACAAAAAATAATCAAAAAGTGACAAAAAAGACAAAAAATGGGTAAAAACGACAAAAAATTGGTAAAACGACAAAAAATGACAAAAAAAAAAACGATAAAAACGACAAAAAAAAGAAAAAAATGTTCAAAACTAATCAAAATTGATCAAAAAAGAAGAAAAGAATTTCAGAAAATTTACTGTACCGAAATAAATTTATTAAAAATTACCCGAAACGAAACAAGTTTTGAAAAATTAGTTTAAACGAAACATTTAGCCATCCAAGATGGCGGAATAAGAAAAGTAAAAGAAAGTAAAAAAAAAAAAAAAATGAATTCCTGCCAACGAAGTTGGCGGAATTTGACCATTTCGTATTAAAAAAAAAAAAAAAAAAATTTGTGCCAACGAAGTTGGCGGAATTGGTGATCCGAAAAAAAAAAAAAAAAAAAAAAAGGAAAAAGTTGAAATGGTGCCAACATAGTTGGCGGAAATTTAAAAGTTGGTTTTTTTTTTCCGGTTTTTTTAAGTTGGTTTTTTTTTTTAGATTTTTTAAGTTGGTTTTTTTAGTGGTTCGATTTTTCTTGGCTTGGGTTTTCTTCATGGATTTAGTTAGTTGGTTTTAATTCATGGCTACATTTTGTGGTTCACATTGATTCATAATTCATGTGGTTCACATTCCTTCTTCCTTCACGGGTTCTACGATTTTTCTAGTTCACGGGTGAGATGAGAGAAAGAAAGATGGGACGTAGACAATTTTGCTATAAGAAGAGAGAAGCACAACAACTCTGAACATCACACAAGAAAACAGGAAAACACCAGAAAGAAGAAAAAGAAACAAGTCCGAGAGAATTAGAGTTTGAGGAAGAAGAAGTAATCCGAGGAATAATTAGAGTCTGGGCAGAAAGAAAAGTAAGAGATAGAAGAACACAAGTAATTATTTTTTATAGTTTAAATCATAATCTTCATCCTTACAAATATTTGTTTTCATGATCATTGTTTTACAGATGGCTAATCAAAATGATGGACTTATTCCCGGAGGACCTACTACTGATTTGATAAAGCAGAAGCGTGATTCGCATATATGTAGTTTAATATTTTCCGGAAAGGTATATTAAAATTTAACCGTGTGAGTCAATATAATTGATATGTTTTACATGTCTAGTAATAACTTTGTCTATGTATTTCATATATAGTTATATGATTATAATGCTGGTGAACGATTACGAGAGCATCCCTCATGGCGTTATGAGAACGGCCTAGGTTATTGGAAGTTGAGTGCCGAGCAAGTGGCATTGATCAGAGTATTTGGCTTTCAGTATATTGACCAAATATATTTTCTACAACACAATAGAGACTTGATCTTCAGTTTAGTTGAGCGTTGGTGGCCAGAACGAAATACTTTTCAACTTCCATTTGGTGAAATGTCTATCATTTTAGCAGATGTGGCAAATATTTTAGGGTTGCCTATTACGGGTGAACCTATAATATTTGATGAATCATTTTCAGCTCAGACATTGATAATGGAGTACCTAGGCGTGGACGTGCCAAAATTATATGGAAAAAACTTAGTGACGTTTACTTGGCTCCGTCACAACTTTTTGCGCCTAGATCGTATTGGCGATCAAGAGATCTCGGTAGATGATGATCGGGTAAGTATAAATTTAATGTTATTGTTTGCGTAATATATTTGTTTATTTAATCTTACACATAATATTTTTTCATAATATGTTCAGGTTATTGCTTGCACTAGAGCCTACTTACTAGGCCTAATTAGTGCAATTTTGTTCCCAGACTCATCAGATAAGGTAGATTTGCGTTTTCTACCTTTTTTGGTTGACCTGACCGAACCTACGCGCCACGCTTGGGGGGCATCAGTGCTAGCATATCTATATAGTTCTATGTCAGATTTTGTACAATTTCTCTCCGTGGATAAAAGGAAGAAAAATTTAAATGGATGTATGACATTAATACAGGTATAAAATTGTTAATTAATTTTATTTACGTTCAAAATATGTATACTTATATCGTGTGATCATAATTTCTAGGTATGGTCATACGAGCATTTTTATATCGGTAGACCGGTCTCCCGTATTAATAACGACGATGGTGTCTTCCCGTCAGCATTACGGTGGACTACGGCGGCATCAGATCCCGTACACTGTAAACACTCGGATGTATCTCTATATCGGGGCCAATTTGATTCACTAAAGTATAACGAGGTAAAATATTTCTACTATAAAGATAATCAAGTCAATATGTTATTATCTTATAATGTTTTTGACATCAAATAGGTAATATATCTTCCGTACCGACTTGAAGAGCAGAATCCTTCAGAGATACAAACTACAGCCTTCAACCATAGTCTCCATAATTTCTTCATAATATTCCATGGTGATATAATGTACCATCCAGCTGATCGTGTTATGCGACAATTCTGGATGAAACAACACATTCCCGAAGAGCCGCCTTGTTTAAACCGTAGTAGAGGCCCGAAGGGCAGAACCATCTCTAGCTTTCCATGCTTTACAATATTTAATATGTATTCGGTGTTCCCTATATATATCCTTTACAATATGAGATGGACTATACGACTGATTGTCTCGAATTTTATCAATAATCTTGTTCTTAACCCATATAGTAGTAGCTAATGGATGACACCCTGTTGTAAGTCCACTTAAACAAGAATGCACATTTTCTAACGTAGCAATAACAAAACTTTCGCCGTTACCAATGGCTTTAGCATACACTCTCCAGTTACAACTTGAAACGTTACATTTATATACAATTCCGGTGGCATTGTTTCTAGTAGCCGAACAAGTAAAATTATGCTCAATTGCTATATCACTAATAAAACTTCTAAATTTAGAACGATTCTCAAATTCTTTTCCAATAAATAATCCAGGAGTGGTCACACTTTCAACATTATCATCAAATTCATTATCTAAATTTTCAATTAAATCATCACTATTTTCATCGTCATTGTTACTATCATCTAATACATGTTCTTCTTCTTCAGCAACATGAATAACTTGATGAGAAGAACTAGGAGCACTACTAATATTTTGTGGTGGTGGTGCAGTCACAAAAATACTAATATACTGTGATTGCATATTAACTGCAAGAATAAATTTCCATGCTTCTTCACTAGCAAAATTTATACAATTAGACTGAAAGATATGTACCAATAAAAACTCATAATTAACAGAAAACCGATCAATAATTAGATTACGTAAACTCTCAAATGAAAGATTTGGATCAATTAAAATAACTTCAGTCAAACCTCCTTCGTAGGCTAACCCATTTAATATACCACCAATCGAGCATAGTATCGTTAGACTTCTATCCATTGCGAATATTGAGTTGATGACTTCTTCTGTGAAAAAAATGCTGGAGGTGAGAAGTGAGAAGAGGATAAGAAAATTAGAAAGAAAGTGGTGTGTACAAGTATTTGATGAAATTTTCTTTTATAGAAATTTTCAAACAATGAACCGTTGAAAAGTAAGTATACGTTATAAAAAAACAACCGTTGCGAATCAAATCAGATCAAATTTCTTGTCTCTATGCAACATGTGAAGTAATGCGAATCAAATCAGATCAAATCTCTTGTCTCTATGCAACATGTGAACTAAGAAAAGGGGAGCAAGTGCAACCCGTGAACCATGAATCAATTGAACCCGTGAACCATGAATTAATAACCTGTGAACCATGAATCAAATAAACACACAAACCCACATTCGAACCAACAAAAAAAAACCGGACCCAAAAAATAAACCGGTCCTATAATTCCGCCAACATAGTTGGCACCATTCCAATTTTTTTTTTTTTTTTTTTTTTTTGGAATTCACAAATTCCGCCAACCAAGTTGGCATGAATTTTTTTTTTTCATTTTTTAATTAGAATTTGCCCAAATTCCGCCAACTTGGTTGGCAGGATTTCTATTTTTTTTTTTTTTTTTTTTACTTTCTGCTGCTTTTCATATTCCGCCATCTTGGATGGCTACAAGTTTCGTTTACACGAATTTCCCTAAACTTCTTTCGTTTTGACTAATTTCCTACAAATATATTTCGGTACAGTAAATTTTCTGAAAAAATTTAAACAATTTTTTTTTGTCCGGGCAAAAAAAAAAAATACCCACATATTCTGAAGGGATAGAATTTCCATGTTTTGTGGGTAAACTATTTACCCGGATATTTATAATTTCCGGAAATAAATTTTTTATAAGCCAAACAACGCGGTAATAGATTTCCATCTTAAATTTTTCCGGGAATAAAAAAAAAATACCGCGTACCAAACGCCCCCTAAAATATATAGTACTCTTCACTTGTACTAGCATCATTATAATTTGTCTTTTTAGGTCGCCCTCACATACATGTCCTTAAAATATATAATACTCGTGACTAAAGTGCTTACTGTTAGAGCATCATTAGTAAGGCACATCCCATTTTCTAGATTCTAGATTTAGAATGTAGGAGCTCATTTTGTAGAATAATAAGTCTCATCCCTAGTCCCAATTTCTACAATTTCGGTTCCAACCCATCCATGGGTGCTAAGGGTTGGGCCTCCCAATTTCTAGATTCTAGATTGTAGAAACTCGTTTTGTAGAATAGTAAGTTCCAATTTGGAGCCCAACTTTTTAGATTCTAAACTTTATATTATTTTTTTCCTACATTAATTTTTGACCACACAATTTTTGGGACCGGAGCTCACTTTATCATTTTCTACTATTTTCATACAAACCCAACCCATTCTACATTTACCTTTTTTTTAAAATTTTGGGCTCCAAATTGCATTGGAGAGTCCCAACTACTAATGATGCTCTTATGATTATTCTCACTCTAGCGTAATACTCGTGACTAAAGTAGACGGTGGTAAATGTGACATTGAAGTTACAATTTGCTCTCGTGCTAGTGTAAGGTACCGTTTGGGAAGGGTGGAAAATGGGAGAAAGGAAAAAGTTGAGGGGAAAGTGAGAGAAAATTTTTAAATGATGGTGTTTGGAAAGGGGGGAGAGAACATGGGGGAGGAAAATTTGAGAGGAAAAAGTAGGTGGGTCCCACCAAAAATTTTTTCTCCCAAATGTGGGAGGAAAATGGAGAGAGATGAGAGGAATTTGAGTGAATTTACCCCACCACCCCTCAAAAAGTTAAAATTAAATCATCATTTGAGAATACCAAGGAGGAAATAGTATTTATACCTATATCCATAAACAAATAAAAAATTGTTTTTAAACTTTTCCTTCCCCTACTTTTTGTCCATCCAAACAAAGAAAAGGAAAATTAACTTTCCTCCATTTTCCTTCCCCTCCATTTTCCTTCCCCTCAAATTTTCCTCTCCCTCCCCCCAAATGTTCCCAAACACAGTGTAATACTCGTGACTAAACTACACAACAACAAACGTGATCTTGAAATTACCAATTTCACAAGGAATATAGAATAACGTAAAATATTGAAGTAAACTATTTTCATGAATATAATAACAAAAATGTCCATTTTAGGCTAAATAGTTTCAAAGAACATTCCTTGCTACAAGTTATGCATATCATCCTCACAATTTGTGTTCTATTTGCATACAACACACTATGTCTGTACAAAAATTGGTAATTACAATCTTATATTATTTGCTAACACCATCAGATTATACTTTTGAACCTAGACTCTAAATACATATTCAACATGTTTTTTTAATATCCAATTAATATATTTTAGTGTATCTGTGTTTTATACAATAGGCATATTTTTCAGTGTCCACTCTACCTTAGAACTTATTGAACAAACTATGGAAGCTAGATGAATAATCTTGGTTGAATTGATAATGACTGAATAGAAAACTACAAATCATGAAATTAGACCCTAATTTTCTCTTTTTTGTTTGTGTCCAAATTTTGAATTAGGTTTGGGAAGAAATCTTGGGTTTTTTTTTTTTTTTTTTTTTCTGATATGAGATCTGAAATCTCTGTAGTTTCTTAATAGTTGAACTGGAAAACACCTTAAATGTTTCCATAATTACAAGAATTGGAAATTTTTTTTACAGAGTACCATCTTCTTTTTTCACTGCTACATAACCCTTCTCTCCATACATGTATCCCGAGCATAGGTCTCGGGTTAGAACTCCCCGGGACGGCTGGGTGGCTTTGGGCCACGGTCCGACTTGAAGTAAGGACACCTCAAATATATATATATATATATATATATATATATATATATATATATATATATGAAGCGGATCAAAAGTTCCTCTTAGAAAAACCCCTAAAAATCCCCCTTCACTCTAATCCGTAATTTAATGTTAATATTAATGTTAATATTAATATTAATGTTAATATTAATATTAAATACTAAAATTAACATTAAACTTAACATTAAAATTAATATTAATATTAACATTAATATTAACATTAATATTAACATTAACATTAATATAAAAAAATATTAAAAAATTAATATTAACATTAACATTAATATTAACATTAACATTAATATTAACATTAATATTAACACTAATATTACGAATTAGAGTGAGGGGAGTTTTTAGGGGATTTTCTAAGGAGGACTTTTGATCCCGCTCCCATATATATATATATATATATATATATATATATATATATATATATATATATATATATATATATATATATATATATATATATATATATATAGAGGGTGGCGAAGGGAAGAATATATATATATGGGGTGGCGAAGGGAAGAAGACGAGCACCCATGTATGGTGCAGATGAAATTTTATCTGATTGGGGTTTCGACTTCTATAATTGGTTTATTTGATTTAATCTAGATCGTTAATAAAATTTGATCTGACGGATATGGTGTGGATGATAATAGGGTGGACAAAATAGGGGATAAATCCGATCCCTCCTCATATATATATATTTTTTTTGAAGCTATGGGTAATTGTGGCGAATGCTTCCACCGGGAATCGATCTCCTGACCACTCGGACCACATGCATCTCTCTTAACCACTAGGCTAGAGATCATTTGCTCCTCATATATATATATATATATATATATATATATATATATATATATATATATATATATAATGGGATGGAGAAGGGACCGATTGGGTTGAATAGTTTTACTTTTTTTGTTTGGACTAATATTTAATCTAGATCCTTAATTAAATTAATCCAACGAATGAGATATAAATGATGGGGGTTGAATCTGATCTCTCCCATATATATATATATATATATATATATATATATATATAGAGGGAAGAAGACGAGCACCCATGTATGGAGAAAACTTTGATATCGAAGGGGGTATCAAAGTTTTGATACCCCTATGTATGACATGTGGGCCCCCTTCCTCTTCGTAAAATGTGTAAACATATATATATACATAAATATTGAGGGTATCCCACTTGTCATACATAGGGGGTATCAAAACTTTGATACCCCATTCGGTATCAAAGTTTTCTCCATACATGTATGGTGCGGATGAAATTTTATCTGATTGGGATTTCGACTTCTATAATTGGTTTATTTGATTTAATCTAGATCGTTAATAAAATTTGATCCGCATATTAGATATGAATGATAATGGAGTTGACAGAATAGAGGGTGAATGATCATCTTATTTTTTATTCAAAATTAAGAAAGAAGGATGAAACTTCTGCTTTAAGAATCATACATGAGTTGTGAGTTACAGGAATGGACATAAAAAATAAAATAAAAATAAATTATATATATATATATATATATATATATATATATATATATATATATATATATATATATATATATATATATATATATATAGAGGGTCGTTCTACAATACATCCGCTGGAAATGGATGTATCGATACATTCGAAATCTGGACCGTTGGATGTTGATCCAATGGTTCGGATTGAATAATAATGTAGAAACATCATTTAATGCTGATTTAGACTTTTGACCTGTTGGTAACTTGCTTTAGCAGATCATTCTTCACTTTAATTTTTTCAATGAACACCCTAAATTAACTCATATTTACTCTCTCAAAAGTCCATCGAATTTAATATTTCGTATTTTTTTGGTTACAGGCCGTCGTGGTGGTGGTGTTGGTGGTGGTGGTGAATCGTCGAAACCTCCTCGAACAAGAAGAATTACCAGCGGCGCCGCTCTAATTTTACTGTCCATGCCATTGTCAGAAATCTTATTTTTCATCTAATAATTTTATATTTTGTTAATAAAGCTACATGTCACGGTGGTGGTGGTGAACTGAGGAAACCTGCTTCTGAGGTCGGGCGGATCATCTGCTCACTTATTTAAAAAAAAAATCTGTATTGATCGGACGAAATATTTTTTACTTTTCTAATGATAATTTTTTCGAAGAGAATATTTTATTTGGACGGTAAATGGCCATTCTCTTTGCTTTTAACACGGAGGATGGCCATTCTCTTGCTTTTAACACGACGAATAGACGGAGAATGGCCATTCTCTTTGCTTTTCACACGGCGAATGGACGGAGAATGGCCGTTCTCTTTGCTTTTAATACGGCGAATAGACGGAGAATGGCCATTCTCTTTGCTTTTCCCACGGCGAATGGACGGAGAATGGCCGTTCTCTTTGCTTTTAACACGGAGAATGCCATTCTCAAGGAGATTGACCATTCTCCGTTCCTTTAACATGGAGAATGGCCATTCTCCGTTCTTTGAAAATGGAGAACGGACACTCTCTGTGCTTTTAACAAAGTATGGTACATTTAGGACTGGAAATGTTCAAGTATCTCATATTTTTTTCACTAAATATTTACAGTATTTTTAATATCATTTACCATAGTACATTCATTTAATATTAAATCATTTTCAAGATAATTCGAATATCATTTTATCAGGCTTCCACTGTATGGCTGAACAAAATTTCTTGCGAATGTTTGAATATAATTAACCTACTATCAAAGAGAATTTTTCTTACATTACATTATGCATTACACTGGCATCGACTTCATACTGATGGCATCGATGTACTGATGGCAATAACAAAGGATGAACATGCAGGATTACAATTATGTTTCCGCAAAAATAAGGGATGAACATGCAGGATTACAATTTTGCTTCAGCAATAACACGGGATGAAGAGGCACTGGCATCGAATTCATACTGATGGCATCGATGTAATGATTTTTTACAGAAAGCAAAACACATTACAATCAAATAAAGTTTCAGTGATCCCAGTAATGCATCCGTAATGAGGCCACCTGTAAACCCTAGCAATGCACCCAGGACTCATGAAATCTGTGATGGGCATCTGCAAATCAAAGGAATACACCAAAATATCAATATCATCTATGAAGGCCAACTGCCAACCAAATAAATGCTTCAACCAAAAATTATAATCAAATTAAGTATACTTCATTCCAAGTCCAATAAACTGCATAATTCACGTTACAGTAATCTGCCCAATCCACGTTACAGTAATCTGCCCAATCCACGTTAGTAATTCAACATAGAACCTGCATAATTCACAATACAATAATTCAAATAAATATCAGACCTACTCTAAATTCAAGACCATACTACATTTTCAAAACAAATTACGAACTATGCACTTAGTACAAGCGAAAAGTTTAGTCTTACAATATTTCAAACACAAAATTTAGTTTGTCCGCCATGACCAACAAATATTCAGAACCATATTATAAGTCAAATATTACATCCAAATTGAAATAAGAGACATTCAAAACTCAAAAGATGAATCTTCATAGCCGTCTCCATCTTCTTCTTCTTGTTTCTTTTTCTTTTTTCCTACTTCTTCTTTCTCAAAATATCCTTCATCTACACCTTGAGGGACGGATTAAGAAAAATTATAGTCAGTATTGACTCACTTTATATATAGAAATGACATCCAGAAACATAAATAGAAGTATCAAAGTGATGGCTAGCATTAAAGTGTCAATGTGCACAGTGTGTATTTTTACATAAGAGTTTGGGCTAGCCCCATTTACCTTCTTCACGAGGGAAGGAAAATCTTATTCTTGGTTAGCAAATTCAAGCTCTATCTGGTTAATCTTATCCAGAATCAATTTCTGGTTGTCGGATATAGTCTTCATCTCTTTGAAGATATTCTCAAAGTTTGCAGCAACAAAATTGTATAGGTCATCAACCCTGTCCTTAGTGTTTTTGATTCCATAAGTTGATGGTTTTTCAGATGTTGATGGTTTGCTTGCAGCTGCTACCCATTTTCCAAACATTCGAGTGAAGGTTAGTTTTCTCATGGGGCCTTTGTTTTTGATATAAACATCCCCTGCTAAGCTTGGGACAGAATGTTTATTAGCCATCGAGCATACAAATCCTCCGAAAGGGAGAGCTGTCCTTGCAGTTGATTTTCCCACGAGATGCATCATTCTACTGAACATGTAGGAACCTATATCCATCCTTTTTTTCTTCCCCATATAATAAATTTTTTTACTCTCTCGGGATGGATGGAAAACTCATGTCCAGTAGGGTTGAGTGTTTGAGATACGTAGGCATGCAACAATTTATACAAAGTTTTTAATTGATCTTTGTATACATTTTGAGGGGTCTTGGCACCCATCGAAACACCTGTAATCTCATGAATTGCATCCGTCATGGAAACATTATCAATATCTTTCATATCAAACTCAGGAACTGGATCAAATTCATAAAATTCGTTGATGACATCAACATTTACCCTAATCAGTTTTCCTCTCAGAAACACCAGTGGTTGATCCTCTTCTTTTTCTTTAATTTCAGCCGAAAGATTTGAGTAAAATTCTCTTACTATTGTTTGGGAGATTTTCTCAAGACAGGATTTGTTCAGTTTCTCCAATTGATAGAATTTTAATATATCCAGGAAAGCTTCATCTTCGATATCATCCATCTTAATTGATCTTTCAGACATAACAGCCTTTTTTTTGAAATATTTAATGTAAATCTTCTTAGTTTTTGAGTCTTTAAATTTTTTTACCTCCTCTCCAGCCTGGGACTTATTTGATGATTGCTCTTCCTCTTCATTTTCCTCTTCTGATGAGGATTTAAAATCCACAGAGTACGCTGATGACTCTGTATCCGTTGCCACCTTAGCCTTCGCTTGAGTACGCCTTCGATCTTCATAAGTTGAGTCTTCCGACGACTCTGTATCGAAGATAGATTTTCCGGTCTTTGTCGAGCAATGAGTGTTTTTAGCCTTTTTTGCACGTGGCTTGGCTGCCGCCTCCGCCTTCATCGTCGCTGCCGCCGCCACTGCTTCCGCCGCTGCCCTTTCGGCCTCTGTCCTAGCGACCATAATATTGGTTTTTGCCGCCCTTGCAAGTTCTGCCCTTCGGGCCTGTATCGCATCCCTTTGTGGATTCTTCCCCTTCGACGACGGTCGTTGTTTCTTCGGCGGCATTTTGATTAGAAGAGGGTTTGGGAGAGGGTTTGGGAGATGGAAGAGGGTTTGAGAGAAGTAGAGGGAAAATTCGACCGTCTTATGTGACCTTGGGAAGTGAAAAAAATTAGAATAGTTTTAAGTCTTAAATTAAATTTATTACTATTATTACTAGTATAAGACGGTCGAATTTATTACTATTAAATTTAAAAAACTACTTTCCAAAATTAAATTTATTACTATTATTACTAGTATATATCCATGTGAAATCACTACATAAATCTTTGAGATTTTGAGACCCTAATTTTAAAAACTACTTTCCAAAATTAAATTTATTACTATTATTACTAGTATATATCCACGTGTTCCGTATAAATTATTAAAAAATTTGGCAGAAAAAATATGGTGGAAACATGTTTATTTAAAAAAAAATTGACAACATATTTAAGAATGTGAAGTTTAATCTCAATATTTCATGATGTCGTCTATTTGATTAAATTTTTGAAAATAAGAAGACTATGTATTTGAAAAGAGTAAAATTGAAACATTCAAAGTTGTCCTCTATTTTACTTTGTAATCATATTTAAGATGGATTTGACGGCAAGATTGACGCTGGCAGTATAATCAATTCTATGACGTAACAAGTCATTGATGGGGATATCGTCGCTGATATATGGATTTGACGTAACAAGATTTGTTAATTATAAAGAGAAATGCTATAGTTAGCAAATGGGTGTAAGTTGTAAGAAGGTTGTAAAAGTTTGATTGTAGCCGAAAATAAATTGAGTTAACAAAATATTATATTTATTAAATCCCAGCTTCGTCGCCGGAACATTCTCCGGAGAAGTATACAAGAGGAGGACAAAAAACTGTAAAAAATGAAAAAAAAAGTCTAGCCCTCACTGGCCTCGCGGAGGATCTCCGCAAAGTCCTGCAGGGTGCGCACACCCGCCCTATGGCACAGGCGGCGTAATGCTTCCCTCTTCTCTAGAGAATCCCGTTCCTCCGGAGTGATCGGCAACAGGTCAAAGTTGGGCGCCGGATGAAGAGGTCGAGCGATGACCTCCAGTGACAACCCGCAGGAGGTCAGGAAGTCCGCAGCCGCTGCCAGCCAGTCATGGGCCGGAGGCGGCGCAGAGGGTGCTCCATGCGGAGAGGCTCGACGACGACTGGAAGAAGACTCTGGCAATGGTTCCCAACCAGATGATCTTTTTGAGCCATGTTAAATGTGCAACCTACTCAGATGAATGGGGACCCCTATATATATACACGTTCCTAACCGACTCTTCCTATTCCTTATTGGAAGTTGGGGATATAATGCTACAGTTACAACCAAATGCTTACAACACTCTTACAACCTTCACCCATTACTGACATGTGGGCCATGGCCCACGTATCAGCAATGGGTGAAGATTGTAAAAGTGTTGTAAGCATTTGGTAGTAGACTTAGCATTATTGATGTCTTTCCAGGCTTAGTTGGTTGTGCTGTTTGGCTTTTACATGGAAGGCCTAGGTTCGAGTCTGGTGTTTGGGTTCTGTAGAATTTTTCTATTGTTAACATTTTTTGGGTGCTATTATATGCTTTTTAACTTAGTATGGAACAACTTTTGGGACTGTTAATAGCCATTCTCCGTTCCTCTAATACGGAGAATGGTACATCTAGGACGGAGAATTGTACATTTAGGACGACGAATGGTATATTTAGGACGGAGAATAGTAAATGTAGGACGGAGAATGATACATGTAGGACGGAGAATGGTCCATATAGGACGGAGAATGGTATATTTAGGACGGAGGTAGGACGGAGAATGATACATGTAGGACGGAGAATGGTACATATAAGACGGAGAATGGTACATTTAGGACTGTTCTGTAGGGTTGTGAATTTTAAATAGTTTGGCTGTTTAGGTTTGTTTTGAATCTATATAAATTGGTTTTGAAGGCTCGTGAAGATGAATTAGTTTGGCTGTTAATTGCCATTCTCTGTTCCTCTAACACGGAGAATGGTACATTTTGGACGGAGAATTGTATATTTAGGACGGCGAATTGTACATTTAGGACGAAGAATGGTAAATGTAGGACGGAGAATGATACATGTAGGACGGAGAATGGTCAATATAGGACGGAGAATGGTACATTTTGGACGGAGAATTGTACATTTAGGACGGCGAATGGTACATTTAGGACGGAGAATGGTAAATATAGGACGGAGAATGATACATGTAGGACGGAGAATGGTCAATATAGGACGGAGAATGGTACATTTAGGACGGAGGTAGAACGTGATACATGTAGGACGGAGAATGGTACATATAAGACGGAGAATGTTACATTTAGGACTGTTCTGTAGGGTTGTGAATTTTAAATAGTTTGGCTGTTTAGTTTTGTTTTGAATCTATATAAATTGGTTTTGAAGGCTCGTGAAGATGAATTAGTTTGGCTGTTTGGCTGTGTAAATAGATTTTAAAGAGTTGTGAAAAAGAAACCAATATTTTCGTATCGATCACCATTAATTATGGTGAATGGCACTGATACCACTAATATGAGTGGAATTTGCACCGCCATAATTTATTTTGAATAAGGTCAAATCTGTGTTGGAAAATGGCAAAATCTCTTGGATATGATTACACTGAGATGTTGTATTAATGGTAAAATCTGTGTTGGAAAATGTCGAAATCTCAGAAGTGAGCCGTCTTAGGCGTCATTATATCACAGTCCATTTTATTTATAAAAAAAATAACACTACAAGAAAACTGGGCTTTCCTAACGTTTTATAAACGTCGGCAAAATAATAGAAAACGTTGGCACAGGTATTTCCGACGTTTCTCCAACATTTTCTGCAAACGTCATCGTTGCCCTAGTTGGGAATTTTCGACGTTTCAAATAAACGTTGGTATAGAATTATGCCAACGTTTGCAGCAACGTTTAACAAACGTCATTAATTGTTCAATATAGATAAGAAATGCCCAACATTTATAGAATAAACGCCGGGAAACCTAAATGGTGGCCAACGATTTATAAAATGTTGAGTTGTTTCCAACCTTCTACAAAACGTTGGCTTTTGCTTTTCCAAAAAATATTATTCTACGTTTCCAACCTTTTCTACAAAACATTGGGTTTAGTTTTTCCAACTGTTTCCAAAACGTTAGAAATGCTTGTTATTTTCGATGCCACTTTCACAACGTTTTAACAAGCACGTCGTAAATTTAACCACTGTAACAAAAAAATCCCAAAATGTTGGGTGTTGTGTTCATGGGTGTCAATTTTTCAATATTTTAATAAACATGTCAAGAATCTAACAACTTTTCCAACATTTCCCCCACTTTAGGATTTGTTACAGAATTGGATTAGAATTCTATGCCACAATCACATAAAATATAGATGTACACAAAAACCATTTGGTATAAAATCTTAAACGTCATCACGAGTATATAAATACATCCACAGCCAAACAGTCGTAGAAAATATTGTTATAAAATCAATGTAAACCAAAATATTGTCAATGTCAAAAGTATACATATCTTTACTCATCTCCTTCTCCCAAATACTAGTTCATTCAAAGTAAAAAATTAGACCATCCTCATGAACACAAATAAGTGAATTAATCATGTACATGACCTGTAGAATAAAGAAAAAAGAACTATAAAAATTAGGACATACAAATCAAAATTGAGTATTTTTTAAGACTTAACGGCGCAAGTTGACCTTCTCATCTACTAATTAGTTCTTTCTCACCCTCTTCACAGCCATGAGATCCTGGAAAAATGAACACAAGAAAAAAAATTGAAGGATATTTAATATAAATATCCAAGTTCAATGATGCAATTTAGATAAAGTAGTCAAAAACAAGTTCAAAATATTAAAATGTCCAAAGTTTTATGTCATCTATTCAAGTGAAAAGTAGACAAATCTCAATACAAAATTAAACTACCTTGATTATAGCAGTACAAACATACATGTAATTAGGACAGTTGCACAGACAGTGAGGAACATTAAACATATATATTGTTCTCTCTAACATTAAGCATTAGACATTTAGTTTAGACACTAACTTGTCTATTGCAATTCAGAGCTTAAGAGTCGCTATGGAATTACACCAGATAACTTGTTATTCTTGCAATAATTCAGAGCTGAAGGGTCGCTCCTAGTATGCTGCTATAAAGAACTAGATATAGAATTAGTTGGGTTAATGTTAAGAATGTAGGCATTAAGAAGTTTTTCAATCCCAAATTATCTTCATATATTTCATTATGGAAATTAGGACAAATGATTCAATTTGTTTTCGATCCCAGGATAGCTAGGTGCAACTTGTTAGGCTAGTTCATGCAGAATAAAACTTGGTAGACACATTTGGACATTAGGGATACAATACTAATTTTTGTGTCTACTAGTGTTGCTTTAGAGTTCTTCTGAAGTATTCATGCTTCCCATGAGCATTTATATGATATTATAAGTATTGTATTATCTAGTGAAGACCAATTAGGTAGGTTACTGTATTACGTACACTAGAAGGTAGCTTAATGCATACGCTGATTATGCATACCAAGTCAATTTGTTCTCATTGCAATAATTATATTTATGTGAACATGGTTTGAAATCAGATTTAGAGAAGGTTTCTCCATTATTGGGACGAAGTGCAGTTTATTCAAAGAAATCACGAATCAGTGATTTACCTAGGCAAGTTCACCATACTTAAAAGTCTATTGAAAATGATGGGCTTACCCATACATGACCATATACAACATTCCTCGATAGAACCACAACATTCTTCGATAGAAAATTTTATGCAAAAATTCATGACTAGAATTCATCCATCTGTTATCAATGGTGTAAAATTTGGAACGAAGAGTATTTGAATAATGTCGCTGCTGCTTCACATGTATCATTTTTTATAGCCAACATGATCGCTTAACTTGAAAAGATAATGCAAACGAATATGTACAACAACAAAAATTAAGATGCTTCATAGCTAAACCTGCATTTTTTGGCTATCCAAAAAAGATACAGTAAGCCTTTTGGACTTCCTACAAACTTTTTATAAATACAACAGGCATATGAACAGATACTTGTACCTAATTAGAAGTCAACTTCTCATTGGCAATCTCCTCACATCGGACAGTTGCAAAATTTACCTAGAAAGTTGCAAGAGAAAGCTAAAAGGTAAATGCAGGCTACAACAAGACTTTATATGCTAAAGAAGCATAACAAAAACTAGATACCTTACGAGCAGGATGGTCAAGATCCTTATTTCCTCTAATAAATTTCCAAATTTTTTGTGAACTAAAAGAAAATCTTGATGTAAGAACAACCCCTCTTCTATCACCTGCAAGACCTCTAGGAGCAATTGAATGGAGACATTAAAAAAATTGAAGTAACAAAAAGAGGCCACGAGTATAAAAAAATGATTACTTTTAGCAACAAAAAGTAAGATGCCTTTAACAAGCGAATAGTTCTGTATCAGACCAGGACTATATAAGTATTTTTTTGGCATGCATATATGCCTGAGTCTTGATCCTATCCCATTATCATCCCTACCGGAGGGTGGTTTCCTTTTCTTAACCAACTATTCTATTATATTGAAATTTATTACTGTCTTGTCTGCCATTCAAGATTTAACATTTAGAAACCTAGTTTTGTAAAAGAAATGAAAAATTACATTATTCATAAGATTTTCCAAACTAAATATTTAATAACTAAACTAGCTCATGTGAGTATCCCAAAAACTACTACAGATACAAAAAAGATAACTAAACTAGCTCATGGAAGTTTGCCTATTTTGGATATCTGGTTACTGAAATTAACTCCATATACTAACTTTCTTATGATCATCAAAAGTTCATTCATAATGGATGAACTTGTAAAATTAACACTAGAGTGAGCAGACAAGGTTAAATTGCAAAAGACGTTATATACCTATAAATTGCACAGTTTGTATCAGCCAAGAAGTACATGATCAAGGAAAAATTAACACGACTTAAAACCTTGTCCAGATTTTGTTCATAAATCCCTATAGGTAATCTAATATACCTAAATGAAAAGGCAAAATCAGTACGACTTAGGTTCTTGTTGGTTTCATATTGTGTCATAATTAAAATTTATAAAGCAATATTGGTTACTATTTATGCAAAATATTATTGGAAGGAAATCCTATGCATATTTTGATGTCAATAATGTCATTGTCTCCAAAGCCGAACTAACTTCATGACCAATCCCAGAACCAATATGTGTTACCAGTGCACCAAGGAGCTCCAAGATACATGTTCAAAGTTCAAAAAAATAAAATATGAAAATCCAATATGAAATTGAAGGCATCTGAATCTGCTCATGAAAATATTTGACTCCTTGGGCTATGGTTTTCCAACGAAATATGAAGAATAAGACAACCCCAAGCTTGGTAATTGGGTAATCAGTTGTTATATAGAGCCTTGATCGCCATATCACTGTTAACAAGCTCAAGAAAAAATATGGATAATAGCAAGCATAAGATGACTTGGTTCTGTATATTGAGCATAACATGATTTAACTGACCAAACTCATTTTCTGTGAGAATATTTTAACCATATAGTTGATTTAATAGAAGATATTATGATTTCATTTATGGCCTTACATGAAATTCTGATTGGTGATGAAGATTATAGACTTCTAACATACTTGTTTGGTAGAAGCAAGATTGACATCTAAAACTACTTCCTCTTGAGAGGTACCTTGACCTAGCATGCTCTGTCCCCCATTAACATCAATTTAAACTAAAGCCTTAGTCTGTTCAATCACTGGAGAACCTCCATTTGAGAGTGGAACCTTACACGAAACAAAATAAATAGCACTAGAAATGTTTGGACGATAATTCATGCACAGAGATATGGATAACAAACATAAAACCTAATCAGATGAAAATTCAGCAAGGTAAATAGCACACTTGTTTTACTTATGTATAGGCTGGAAATGAAGACTTAAATGCAGACTGATACAAAAATTGGGGAGAAAAGAATTATTAGATATAGATGTTCTTGTACTGTAAAAGAATAACACTTATGAATAATGTAACTTTTCATTTCTTTTACAAAACTAGGTTTCTACACTTGAAGACTTAAATGCAGACTGATACAAAAATAATTCACCCTCATTCTCTTATATATGTTTTCCAGCAGTAATATTGAGTTAAAGTTTAATACCTAAAACTCCTTTATTTTCTTTCCCTTCATAGCACATTTCTATTTTTTCGGTGACTCTTTGTTGAAGTCCCTACCGCTGCACCAAAAGTCTAGAGTGTTGATGATGGTTGAATGTCCATTTTATGTTGTGCAATGGTAGGAGATTGAAACTGGTGGTTCCAATACCATTTTAAAGTGCTGGCCACTTGGTGCAGTGCCAAGTTACTTTGACACTCTTGATAGCCATCTACTATATATTGGATAATGATATATTGCTAGAGCATGCTTAGTTGATGTGGTGTGTGACTGTGTACCAGGCCCCTTATGTTGTCACTCTCATTAGTATTGGTTTTCTCGCTAAGTAGGGAAGGATTTCTTCGTTTTGACAAACCATTTTCTTTCTTTGCATCCTAAAGTCATACCATGGCTTTCATAGTGGACCTTCCTCAATTAACTACAACATGAAAGGGGGGGGGAGAAGATCCATTAAGATGATGATATTCATAGGAAGTTGTTTGCCATTAAAATTGTTTTGATTGAAATCTTAATACAAACAGAACAGTGATACAATATAGGACTTAGATGTAGTCCTAGGAGTACACTTTTGTTTAAGCTGGGTCCTTAGTGCCAATGGAGCGAGTGATAGTGCGTTGACTCCGTTGACCGGCTGACGGCGGTTATCGGTTCTCTGAAGGTGTTGATTGCTCTGGGTGCTGGAGCTTGCTGAGAGGAGGAAGACGTTGAGTGTCTAGGACTGCCTCTCTGGTGATTCTCTGTTGTGGATTCTTTTTGAGTCTTGTCTGTTCTGAGTCTCCGTCCCCGTGTGAAGGAGATGACCCTTCTATTTATAGTTTTGCAGACTGGTTGCTCATGCGCGCATGCCGGATGCGCCGGTGTGGGGATGCCACGTGGAGGTTGCTGATGGAGGCGCACGGATGCTGCACCCTGATCAAGGGGGAGAACTCTTCATACTGCTGTTGTGAGCCGGCACGTAGCAGAGAGAAGATCTTTCCGTTGCTGAAATCTTGGATGAGTTGAGTCAAAAGACACGTGTCGTCGACTCATGGTTCGAAGATCTCGGATTTGGTGGAGAGGAGTGATCTGGTGAGCTGCGCCTTAGATTGGGCGCAGGAGGGGGCTGCGGCTCATAACCTTTAGGAGTTACAAACCATTTGGGGCGCATGGCTTTTGAGGCGCATGCAGGCGACTTTCCTTCTGTCTTTCGGGATCAGAGAGCAGTCTGAGGCGCATGGCTTTTGAGGCGCATGCTGATTTGGACGCATGGCCGTAGAGGCGCATGCTGATTTGGACGCATGGCCGTAGAGGCGCATGCTGATGGTGGAGTGGCCACGTGGCAGTAGCCGTCGAAACAAAGTCATGATGATGCTGACGTTGCCGACGCTTCGTTTTCTGAAAAGCTGTCAACTGTTCAGACTTTGGGAGGCATGCTGCCAACTCTGTCAGTTCAGCATTTAATGTTGGTGACGTTCGATGGACAGCTGAGTGGGCGCGTCGGTTGGCGTTCCACTCGGTATGGAGATGTGTGGGGGAGCACCCTCTGTAATGTGCCGAGTATTGTAAGGCGCGTCTGTGTGATGCGCCTGATGCCGAAGGGCGCGTCGGTGTGATGCGCTGTCTGGCTGGCGCATCGGACATATCTTTTAATGATGCGGCTGTCTCGCTCTTCGAGTGCCATAAATAGCCGTTTGGCTGAATTCGAGGCGTCCGGTTCATCCATTTAATGTAAATTCATTGCACGGAATTCGGAGGGCCATCCACTTGGCGCGTGGGTTTGATTTGCCCGGCCTATAAATAGTGGCATGGAGAGAAGACTTGCTTCTCATTCCCTCACGTACTTCCAACATGAACTTGAACATGCGGGTGCATTCTGTTGACGAAGTGCTTCCGAGGGTGAAGATGAGACGCTGTGTTGTCTTCGATGCACTTGAAGGTGACTGTTACATCCAAAAGACAGAGTCGAGGGCTTCTGAGACAGGCGGAAGGTGCCTGTTGCATCCAAAGATAGGGATGCTCGAGCCTCGTTTCCGTTATTCCGGAAGAGCCGTAGATCTGAATGGCGGTGCTAGGCTCTCTCTTCCTTCAAAGTGGGGTTTCCCCACTTTGATCGTGTCGAAAGCTGCTCCTTTAGCCGCGGTTTCGATCACGGTCTTCCTTCGGCTTTGGAGGCTCTTTTGAAGCCTCCCCTGACCACAGCATTTGCGGTGCTCTTCTCTTCCTTGGTTCCAGCCAGAGGGTTAAATGCTTTGTGTATCGAAGCATTTATCGGGCGAGCCTGGTTGGAAGAGCGGCACATAACTGGGCTCTGCTCGGCCAGGTGAGCCTGGCTGGAAGAATTTGGCTGAAGGGATGCACATAACTGAGCTGCTGAAGAGATGATGGGATGCGCCTGGATGGAGGCGCATGATATCTGCTGCGCCTCACTGGTGGCGCATAGTGATGCTGCGCCTATCTGGAGACGCATGGTGGCCGCTGCGCTTATCTGAAGGCGCATGGTGGCCGCTGGCTGTAGACTTAGGCTCTTTCCTTTGTAGAAATTCTCCTTTGTACAACCTTTTCTAGACATGTAATAGACTTTTATATATAAATAAAAAATCCTTCTTCAAATGTCTATACTTATTGACTTTGCTGTGAAGTTCTTCGTCTGAGTTCTGGCGCATGTAGTGTCTGGCGCATGGGCTTTCTGTTTGTGAAATTCCATGCTTCTACAAGACCCCCTTCAAAGTTTTTAAAACTTTTGAATAAGTTTTGGAATACTTTGAATAAGAAGCATGGAGGTCAGGGCGCATGATTTCTGGGCGCATGCCTGTTCGGGCGCATGCTCTTCTCAGTTAATGATGATGGTACCTCGGTAACCGAAAAGATTAATGATGATCTTTTGGTTTTATTTGCTGCTATCCTTGAACAGAACCCGAGGCGACGGCTGAGATCACACGTCATCTGTTCACGCGTGCGACCAAGCCCTATAAATAGGTAAGAGTTGGAGAGAGAAAGGGTTCTTCTTCTCCGTGCCTCTGCTTCTTTAGAGTTTCTTCTTCAAAAAAACCCTAACTTCTCCTTCCTCGAGAGAATGGCTCACAAGACTCCTCGCGGTGCTGCCGGCAAGGGAAAGGAGAAAGCGAAGGAGTCCGCGGAAGTTGCGGCGGCTGTCGTTCCTCGTCGGCCTGTCGAAGTTTGGCCGGAGGTGGTTGGTAAGTCTCATTGTCCGTACGCCAACGCACATAGGCCTTGAGTCTTTAATGATGTGCCGCAGTCTTTGCCCGCCGACGCGTATGGGTTTAAACCCTGGTGATGCGCCGAGGCTATACTGCTGACGCGCATGGGTTCAAACCCTGAAGATGCGCCGAGGCTATACTGCTGACGCGCATGGGTTCAAACCCTGAAGATACGCCGAGGCTATACTGCTGACGCGCATGGGTTCAAACCCTGAAGATGCGTCGAGGCTATACTGCTGACGCGCATGGGTTCAAACCCTGATGATGCGCCGCAGTTTTCTCCTTTAGACACATTTGTGTGTTCTCTTCTGACTTTTTCTGATCTTTTACTAGTGTCGATGGCAATCCCGCTTTTGAGTGAAGTTTTCTTGGAGGCTGCCTTCAACCAAATGGGAGTAGAGCATAACGAGGAAGTGATAAACCCTGCTCAAGATGCTCTTATGCTGGATCAGCCTCCTGAGAGAATGACCCTAATCCGTGAACAGCAGTATTGGTTCCTCAAACGGATGATGGAGCGTGGAGTTATTAAACCCTCCACATCTGATAAAGTGACCTTCCTGAAGCCTGAGTTCCTGTTTGGAGACCGTCTCACTTCTACTGACTCGTCAGTACTGAAGGTCAAGGAGGACTGGTTCTTTACTGCGAATGGAGTGCATATGACTGTTAAGCAACTTGAACGTCAGTGGCCTTTGACGTCCTTCTGTCGCCTTGTTTCCCAGAGGAGAATGTCTTGGGAGCTTACCGCTTCTCAGGGGGGAGCGGTGACTGGTGCCATCCAAATTGATTCTACTTCCGACCAAAGGGATGTTTTGACCGTTGTACGGTCTGGGACTTCTTACACTTGGCGGACTTTACGTCCTGGGAGCCTCTACAGTGATGTACCCATTGATACGTTTGCTTATAGTGCTTCGACTTTTACACACCATATGTTTTTGATGGAGCGTTCCTACCCGACAGGAGAGTTTCGGGTGGAGGGTTGGTGCCATTACGTCTCCAAATGGGATAAACTGACGCTCTGGATCTTGTCGCGGTTTCGGACTGAGCTCCGAGAGATCGGGTTGACTGCCACGATCCGTGCTACCCAGGCGGGTGTTGACCTTAATAGGCACATGTTCCTCGCACTCTTGGAGATGTTTGATATCCATACCGGGACCTTCTTTACTCCGGTAGGAGAATTAGGGCTCGCACTTCATGAGATGTATGAGGTGTCTAAACTCCCTTGGGGGTCGAAACCCTATGAAGAGTACTTTCCAACCAATGAGGAATTTCAAGTCCTGGGGGACAGGGCTGAGGAGATGACGGCCGTCTTCAAGGAAGTGGCGAGTCATCATTACTATATGCAGAGGCGGGATAGGAACGGGACGTAGCCTCATGTGACCGCTTGGAGAGATTATGTCTTTAAACAAGACAAGGAGGATCCCTCACAATTTTCCACTCCACCGGTGCTCTCTCGTAGCGAAGTGTTGTCCGAAATGAGCAGGTTAGGGGAGAAAAATCCCCGAGGAAATGAGGACCAGCAGTCAGATGCACGCTCCTACAGCTGCTTCTGGCATCTTGCTTATCGGATGTCACCCAAGGCGGTGTTGGCATCCTACCTGATGATATGGCTCCGGGATTGCGTGTTCGCGGGCGGATCCGGTGCCGTAGAGAGGATGACCCGAAACTTAATCCTGCCAGCCGTGAAGCTGGTTTTCGGCCGGCGTTTGGCTCTTCTCCCCGCAATGGTATGTAACCTGCAGCGAGGTTTGAGAGAGTTTGCTGGAAATGTGATTCATGACAGAGGCCGAAGCAATAACTTCCCGCGCGCTGAACTGCTGTTTCACAATTTGATGGGATGGCTGATTTTGCATCATCCCAGTGTGATGAGCCCAGGCTCGGAAGGAGATTATATGGCTGGAGATGCATTCCTTTGTCGTTTCCATCGGAGGAGCTGGTCGCATACTGGTGTCCCGGTTTGTAGAAAGGTTTTATCCCGTCTTCAGGGTTGGGAGATCACCAAAGTTGGTCCCATCTATTTGGGTTTTGAGGCCAACGAGGATTTAAAGGACCTGGGCGAAGGTACCACCACTCTGCCTCAATGGGGATTCTGCTGGTTGCAAAGTATCCGGCCGTCCCATCTGGTGTACCGGAACAGGAATCAGTGCTACCTGGAACCATACTTGCCGAGCCGCTTTGCGCGGCAATTTGGTTATGCTCAGATGATGTTGGATAACCCCAGTAATACCCTGGGGTATGTTGGAAGTTTGTTGGATGGTGCACGAGCTTGGCATTACTATAATGCCGGATGTACCGGAGCTCGTTTTACGTTGCCCGTCTCCGATCCGCGGCCGCCCATTCTTTACTCGGCCGCCAAATTTTACTGTGTTATGGCTGCCCCGTCCTCCGGATATGACAGGGAGACCAGCCTTATCGCAGGCACCCAGTTAGCAGCGACTGGGGATACGCCAGTGAAGGCCCGGCCGCATCGTCCGTCAGGGGTGGGTCAACGGAGTGCCCCCTCCGCATCACAAGCAGAACCTTCTGGCGATCGATCGAAACGATGTGCAGATACAGGGGCTAAATCTCTTGTGTCAAAGAAGCAGAAGAAGGCATCGTTACCGACGGTGTCATCGGATTCGGCGTCCGAAGAGGTAAGGACATCCTACTAAATCTGATTTTGGTTTCGCCACTTACGAGGCCTCATCTTCTTTTGTAGGAGCCGCTAAAAAGAAAACCTCGTACCCCAAAGTCGGGTGGGAGTAGGCGAGAAGAGATGGCGAGCTCGCCTGGAGTGCGTATCCCGTCGACAATGATGTCTCTCATGGAGGAAGATCCGGAGGATACTGTCATCGTGGAGGTTCCAGTATCCCCGGGTTATGTCAGGAGGGACCCTGAGGGTGCAGCAGCTTCCGAGGTGACGAAGGCCACAGCGGAGGCTTCACATATCGAAGGTTTAGCAAGTGCACAGCTTCCTGGTGATGAAGAGGAATGGAGTTCATCATCTTCCGATGACATCGCTCCGGAGCTGCAGGAGTCTGTTGCGGGGGCAGCAGAAGCAGTGAGGATAGAGGAGAGGGTTGATTCCCCTCCTGGTCATGATGAAGGGAGGTCGGCTGAATCATTGCCAAATCCTTCCTTGGCTTCAACCATGGACATAGAGATGGCTACCGATCAGGCGGTAGTGACAGATTCTGTCCCTGTAGAGGGACTTGAGAAGAATGAGACCCTTCTGCCGGTCTTGTCTCCTGGGGCTGGCCAGGAGATAAATGTTGATCTCCCCATTTTGTCGGGGGAGGTAGCTGATGCAGATAGAACGTCGGGGGTAGAAGAGGTGGCCGTTGACGTCGGTGATTTCTCCGGGCTTGAGAAGGGTAAGGGTGTGGAACCCTCTGTTGCTCCTTCCATTTGGGGTACTATCACGGCGCATGTGCCGGCTCCTTCTGTTCCTTCGACTCCTCGGGCTAGCAGTCTGGGCCCTGTTGATGAAGAGCCTATTGCTGCCGAGGTTCAAACCTCTCAGATCGAGGTTGGCGGATCTTCCTCCGGTCCGCAAACTGTAGTAGCTCCCCCAACTCCTGCTATGACACCGCAGGTGCTGGCGGAAGCCGACGAGTATGTGAAGTTCCTCGTCGAGGGAGTGTACAAAATGCTGGAGAAAGGTGTATCTGCAGTGATGGATGCCAAGGGGAGCTTTGCGGCAGCAAAAGCTTTGGCAATGCCTTGTATTGAGCTGATCCGCGTTCACCAGGGCCATGACCATATGGCCGAAATACTGGAAGTTTCGGTGATTGAGCTGGACGAGCGGCTCACGGAACTGCAGCACATCCAACGAAATGACCTCTCTGTCTTGATAGATGCAGAAATAGGGAAGTTGATGGCTGAAATCGAGGCTTCCCATCGAGCTGATGTGAGCAGTTGGGAGCGTGAAGTGGCTGGGACTGAGGCTGCGGCGGAGCAGTTGTCTCAATCTATGGAGAAGACGACGAAGAAGCGGGCTGCGGTGGACGCTAACATCGCAGAGGTTGATGCTCAGATGCGTCGTCTTGAAGACCAGCGGGCCCAACTTTAACTAGAAGCTGATTGTGTCCTGGCCGAACACGTGGCATTCAAGCAGGAGGAAGCGACTCTTACTCAGCGGACCCTTGCTTTGGCTCAGCAGCGAAGACAGCTTGATGAGAAGTATGAGAGTAAAACTTCCGCTGAGGCTGTCGGATTAATGCGTCAAGAAGCCGAGCTGCGAGTCTAGGCGACTGTGAAAACTCGTACTGCCGACCTGAGACGTCGAGTCAGAGAGCTCTCATCCCATCCTGGAGAGGATCGGGGACTGTAGCTTCTCTTCTTTTTATGTGTTTTTGCAACTCTTGCTGGGGGAAATAGCGTATTTCTGTACTCCCTTTTTTTTGAAAAATAAAGAATTACACTATCTTTGTGATGTGTTCATTTTTGATCTCATGAACTTGATAATTTATGTGGACCTATTATCTTTTGTGCACCTTGGTTTTTAGGTACAGATAATAAGTTTGAAGGAACCAACATGTTTGCTCAGAGGTAATGTGGACATGGCAATCATTAGGTTCAAATGATAGAATCCTCCTACTCAGAGGTACTTATGGACGTAGTAGGAATGATCCTGGGGGATACGCTGAACAACTCAGAGATAATGTGGACGTGGAAATTCTGCGATCAATGTACGACAACACAGGAGTTGTTTGTACGGGATGTTTACTCAGAGGTAATGTGGACGTGGTAAGCATGAAGAATAGCGTAAGCTTACGAAATGTAAGGTTCCGCTTTGTAGGATGTAGAGAGACAACTCAGAGGTAATGTGGACGTGGTTATCTTTCTACGGAAGGATGCCACGGAACAGCTGGGTTCCGGAAGCGTTTGATTTTGTGAAAAGAGGTTGTTTGGGGAAATACATGTCTTGGAAGATGTCAAGAATAGTACTTCTTTAGGAACTTGCCGTTGATGGGCATCATGAACAAGTCCCCATTGGGTTTGGCGAGGCGGTAAGCACCGTTTGAGTATACCGTCTCAATGATGAAGGGTTCTTCCCATTTGGGCTCAAACTTCCCTGGTGTCTTGTGAGTTAACACCATTGGCCTTCTGACTGCTAAAACCAGGTCACCAACTTGGAAAGTTCTTTGCTTGACCTTCTTGTTGAAAGCCTGTGATATACGGGCTTGGTAAAGTTCGATGCGTTGTTGAGCTAGGAGACGCTTTTCGTCAAGTGCCTCCAGTTCCCGCAGACGACGACGTTGATTGTCTTCTTCTGTGAGTTTGTTTGTGATCGCTACTCGGAGTGAGGGGATCTGGATCTCGAGAGGCAGTACCGCTTCGCTCCCGTAGACCAGGAAGAATGGTGTGTTGCCTGTTGGGGTCCGTACCGTTGTGCGGTAGGCCCAAAGACATTCGCCGAGCTTTTCGTCCCAGTCGCGTTTGTTGGATGACACGACCTTTTTGAGTAGCCTGACGATAGTTTTGTTGAACGCCTCGGCCAATCCGTTTGCTGCCGGATTGTAGGCGGTTGAGGCCACGTTCTGAATGCAATTTTTGTCACAGAACCTGCTGAAAATGTGGCTGATAAACTGAGGACCATTGTCATGGATGATCCGCCGGGGTACCCCGAAACGGTAAATGACATGGTATTTGATAAAGCTGACCACCCTGGAGCTTTTTACTTCTGCTAGTGGAACTGCTTCTGCCCATTTGGAGAAGTAGTCGGTAATGGCCAGGATGAAGCGGTGTCCTCTCGATGAAGGAGGGGTGATTGGCCCTACAATGTCCATGCCCCAGGCTTCGAAGGGCCAGGAGGCGACTGTAGGATGTAGCGGCTCAGACGGTGTATGTATGAAGTCTGCATGAAGTTGGCATGCATGGCACTTCTTAGCATATTCCACTGCGTCGGCAACCATGGTTGGCCAGTAGTAGCCCATACGTCGCAGTCGATCTTGCAACTTAGGACCCGGTTGGTGAGCTCCGCAAGTTCCGTCGTGAGCTTCTCGAAGAGCTTCGGCCGCTTCTTCGTTAGACAGGCATCGCAGGAGAAGCCCGTCGAAGGAGCGTCGGTACAGCATTTTAGTGGTTGTATCGTAGTAGAATCGAAGAGAGCGTCTCCTGACTGAGAAGGCTTCCTTCGGGTCTTCCGGAAGGATTCCGTAGACGGCGAAGTCGATGAACGAGAATCTCCAGTCTCGGACATTAACATCAGTGTTTGTCGGCATGGCGTGAGCCATTTGCAAACATAGGTTGTTCCTGGGACAAATCAAGTCTCGGCCAGTTACCGTGACATAGTGTTGAGTCCCAAGGGGCGCGGCTAATGAGGTTGCGAGGCCAGCCAGGGCGTCAGCCTCCAAGTTTTGTAGACGGGGTACATGTTCGATGAAGAACCCAGTGAAGGTTGAAATGATGTTCAATGCAACTTCATGGTAAGGGATCAAATCTTCATGGCGAACCTCGTATTGCCCCCGAATCTGGTTTACGACGAGTTTCGAGTCGCCGTAGGCTTCCAGATGATCCACCCCCAGCTGTTGTGCTAGCTGGAGTCCCATGACGAGTGCGTTGTACTCAGCAACATTATTGGAGCACGGCTTCGAAAGAGAGTATACGCGCTGGATGACCAGCTGATCGGGGGAGACCAAGACTACCCCCACTCCTGCGATGATTTGGCCGTTGGGGCCCGTTCTTGAAGCGCCATCGAAGAACATCCGCCAAACGGGGCTTCCTTCAGTGACGTTTGATTCTTGGACTTCATCCGGGATATCTTCATAGAGTTTTAAAGATTCTGGAATGGGATGTGCAGCTAAAAAGTCAGCCAGAGCCTGACCCTTGATCGCCTTCTGCGGGACAAACACCATATTGTATGGCGTTAGTAGGATCGCCCATGTAGCCAGCCGGGAGTTTAATGACCCTGGCTTCGTCATGAGAACTCTGAGTGGATTGACTCGGGAGATGACGTGAATTGTCTGGCCCGAGACGTAATGACGAGTCTTCTGAATGGCAAACACCAAAGCCAAGCACTCCTTTTCAACGGGGTTGTACCGGTGTTCGGCCCCGATGAGTGTTCGACTGTGGTAGTAGATTGCTTGCTCGTAGCCTGCATCGCTGTTTTGAGCGAGTAAAGCGCCGAGGGAATGATCCATGGCACGGACGTAGAGGAGGAAGGGTTTGCCGGCGACAGGTGCCACTAGGACTGACGGGCTTGTCAAGTAAGCCTTGATGTCGTCGAAAGCCTTTTGGCACTCCTCTGTCCAGACGTAAGAGACTCCCTTCTTCATGAGCTGAGTAAAGGGTTGACATTTATCGGAGAGGTTTGCTATGAACCTCCGGATGTATGCCAGACGTCCCTGTAAGCCCCGAAGTTCTCGAAGGTTCTTCGGAGGGTCCATGTTGAGGATGGCTTTAGTCTTCTCGGGATCGACATGAATGCCTTTTGCCGTGATGACAAAGCCCAAGAATTAGCCGCTAGAAACCCCCAGGAAGGATTTAGCGGGGTTCATTTTGAGTTGATGTGCCCGCATGAGATCGAAGACCGTCTTCAGGTCCTGTAGGTGATCTCTTTTAAGGCGGCTCTTGACTGCGATGTCTGTCAACATAGCACTCAACTGTCTTGCGAAGATGTTGACGGAAGATGGTACTCATCGCTCGTTGGTATGTTGCACCGGCATTCTTCAAGCCGAAGGGCATTACTGTGTAGCAGAAAACACCTTTCGGAGTCCTGAATGACGTGTGTTTTGCGTCATCGGGGAACATCTTGATTTGATTGTAGCCTGAATACCCGTCCATGAAGGACATGCGTTCAAAGCCACATGTGTTGTCGATCATTACATCGGTGATTGGGAGCGGAAATTCATCCTTCGGGCAAGCAGAGTTGAGATCCCTAAAGTCGATACAGACTCGTATCTTCCCGTTCTTCTTGGTGACAGGGACGACGTTGGCTACCCAGTCCGGGTGTTATTCCTCACGGATGAAGCCACTGGTCAAGAGCTTGTCCACCTCCTGATCGATGGCGTTCATGATGTCCGGGCGGAAGCGTCGCTGTTGTTGTTTGATAGCTTTGGCATCTGGTAAGATGTTCAACCTATGCATCGCGATCTGTGGATCGAGACCCGGCATGTCTTCGTAGCTCCAAGCGAAGACGTCAATATACTCTTTAGCCAGTTGGACTAAAGATTCTCGGTCTTCTCCTTCCAAGCTTTTGCTGATGAAGATGGGTTTAGAAGAAGACCCATCCCCGAGGTCGATCTGCTCGACTTCGTCTTCAGTGGGAGGTTCTCGTAACTCAAAACGAGACTCCCATTGTTCTCCTAGGTGCTGAGCCCAGGGTTCCTCTTCGAAGGGTTCCGGCGGTTGGTCTTCGCCTTTATCTTTCTGAGGTTGCACCGATGTCATGTTAGCTGACAGCACTTTCCTGAAGACTGATCCGATACTGGTATCGGAATCCCACGTCGATGCTTCAGACGAGTGGGAATGTTCTATGTCTTCTGCGTCTGAACTCTCTGGAGTTGATGGCGGCGTGACATAGCCTAACCCCCGTCGAGTCCGATTATAGTAATCTTGTGGCTTTCCATTGGGCATCGAAAGTCGGACAGGAAGATGCCGACCCTTGCCGTAGTTTAAGCCTTTGTTGCTTTTCAGGTCGTAGCCCATCTTTTGGATGATGTGCTTAGCCGCATCTGTGTACCGATAGACTTGTACTCTGCCGGTATCAGGTTCGGGCTCGATTGACGGGAGGTCCCGACGACGCTCGATTTTGCCCGAGATGATGGTGCCTTGGTCTCGGCTCCGTGGAGGGACTATGAAGACTCCTTGAGACGGGACTATTTGATTATGGTAGACGGTCGTTACTTGTGTTTGCAACGACCGTAGAGCGTTGTCTAATGTATACATGGCATTCCAGTGTGGAAGACAAGAATAATTGAAAGACACTCTATTATTGATAAAGTACGAGATTTTATCCCGTGGGATTATATTGTCGAAGGAGGGTGCGTCTACATCAGCAGAGATGTATTCGCCAAGCTCCTCATCTGTAAGCACTGGGGCCGGATCAGGAGAGTCCTCCACCGCTCTGACTTTAGGATCTGAGAGGGTTATGTGAGCCCTCTCCGGCATCTTGGATGACTGCGGCGGCTTGCCTTTAAGACGCACCTTGAGAGGTGCCTCGGTTGCGCCTCCGATGAGTGGCGCCTTCCCTTGTAATTTTACCACCAGGGGAGCCGCTGTTTGAGGTGGCTTTCCCTTGAGGCGTATCTTCAGGGGAGCTTCGCGAGCCGGCGCTTTTCCTGATAGCTTGATGCTCATTGGAGGCGCCTTCTGGGGTGGTTTCCCCTTCAGACGGATTTTTAAGGGGGCGTCGGGAGTCGTCTCAGGCTCCATGTCCGGCTCTGTTGCCGTCTCTGCCTCATCATCAGCGTCATTGGCTTCCTCCTCGTCAATGGGCTTGTACAAGTCGGAATCGGTGAAGTAGGCCTCAATCCCTTTGAAGGGATCGATATCTGCAAACTCCGTCCGGATGACGCCGTTGGTGGATACATATTTCATGCATTGGTGGAGCGTGGAGGGCACCACCATGTACTCATGTAACCATGGTCGTCCGAGTAAGATGTTGTAGTTGACCTCGGCATCCACCACATAACAAGTCACCTCAGTTTTGAGGCTGCCGATGTGACACTTCAGCCGGATCTTGCCCAGTGGCTCGCTCTTGCTAGCGTTGAAGCCACTGATGGTCGTATTGGAGGGCGTCAGCCGGTACATTGGGATCCCCAGCTTTGATAGCAGCGCCTTTGGAATGATGCTTAGGGAAGACCCCGGATCGATCTGAATCCTGCTCACCTTTACCGAACCGATGTACCCTGTGTAATACAACGGTCGGTTATGTCGGTGATGCTTGAGCAGCATGTCTTGTTGGATGAAGGTTATGTTTGGGATAACTTCATCCGCACAATGACAGTGTGCACAAGTAGTTGGGAGGTCTTCAGGCTGCTTGACTTGACTGAGAAAGGATTCGGCATCCTTCAGAGCTTCGCAGAGAGCTTCTCGGGAGTCCTTGGAGAGACGCAGGAGCTCGAACAAAGACAAGCGTGCATGAGTACTGGCTAGTTGTGCCAGAATGTCAAAATTGTGGGGCTTGGCTAGCCCCGAAGCATTTTCTTTCCGCAGAGGTCTGTCGAAACGGGCCTCCACTTGCTTTTGTTTATTGGCTGCTGAGGGCTTGGATGGACCCTCCTCAGGGATGGTGCCAGGAGGCACCACTTCGGCGGCAGCTTCACCGGGCTGGGAGTTCTGTTGTGCACGCGTCTGCACAGGAAGCGCCTCTTCCGTTGAAGAAGAGACCGTACGGCAAGACTTGATCTTCCTGCCTTTTGCTTTGGAGGTAGGGCGTACCTCCGGTTGAGTTACCTCGGAGACGAGGTCAGGGTGAACCCAGAGGACCTCTCCTCGAGATGTGGTGAGTGGGACAAGTCCACTCACATTGTCACGGGTGGGTGGCAAGTTCACCACCTCCATTGTCGCCTTAGGGATGGGGACGACGCCATCTTGTGTGGTAGTCGGCGGCAAGGTGCCGAACTGAAGTGACACCACATTCGCTAATACCGTCTTCTCTTCATAGTCGACGGAGATTACATCCGCATTGATCATGCGCTGGATGTAATTTTTGAGGACGTAGCAGTCCTTAATCGGGTGTCCGACAAACCGATGGTAGTGACAGTACCTCGGGTTGTCCACTTTCCCGACTTCATCGGGCCGCTTCGGGTCCGGAAGCTTGATCTTGTCGCACTGCTTCAGTATCTCAAAGAGTTGCAGGGTATCGTCATCATTGAATGAATAAACCTCCTTGGGTCTCGGTGCCAGTGGAGGCTTTTGAGTAGGCGCAGATGCGCCCTTCGAGGCATTAACAGTCAATGCCTGTTTCCCCTTTGTTTCTCGTCCGGAGTTGTTGATTGCGGACTTTTTCCCCTTATCGTCAAAGGCGGGGAAGCTAACACCCAGAAGACGTGCATTGGCCGTCTTCTTCTCTGCAGCTTCAGCTTCGATGATTAGGGAGCTCCAGTCGGGAGGGGGAGTAGAGTTAAGCCAAAGCTTTACTGCAGGCAGCATGTTCATACTGCAAGCGGAGAGGAGCGCATGCTCTGGCATGCCTGGAGGTAGCCTGAAGCAGGCCTGATGGAAGCGTTCGATGAATGCCCGAACCGTTTCCTTGTCCTTCTGGCGTATCTCAATGAGAGACGCCATCGTCATGTCCTTCCCACCGTCGTAGAAGCGGTCGAGGAAGAGGCGTGTCAGGTCGTCAAAGGACGATATGGAATTATCGGGGAGGCTGCAGTACCAGTCATACGCCACCCCTTTCAGGGCCCCAACAAAGATGCTGGTGAGGAGGGCGTCCTCCTTCGGAAGATGCCCTGTCTGCGACTGGAAGTACGTCAGGTACCGTCGTGGAGAGTTCTTCCCGTCATACGGCGTGAGTGTTTGTGGTTTATACTTTGGGGGATAAACCACCTTGTTCCACTCAAGGGGATAAGGCTGGAGAATGCCCATCTTCTGGCGCTCCTCCTGCCTGTTCTTGGACTCCAAGCGCTCCCGCAAATCTTTGATCATTTCGACCACGTCCTCTGTGGAGCTAGGAGTCGGGAAAGGAGGTACCACCTGGAGTGGAGCGTTTGAGGGCTCCGACGTCCGGGGTGCTTCTGTGTCTGAGGGTGTCCGTTGGAGGGGCACACTCGACTCTCCATTGGCTCCTGGGTCGGGACCATTTGAAGGTGTCCTGATCAAGGCCGACCGCATCTCAAACACTGCTTGAGTCAGTGCTTGCATTGAGGCAGAGAGGGTTTTGAGTCCTCCCTCTAGCGAGTCTATGCGCTGAACAATGTCCTGTGGCGGCGCATCAGTCTCAAGATCACCCCCGGTCATGTATACTGTCATGACACGGCCGGAAGTGGATGGATTAGTTGAGGCTTCGCTCTCAGCCTCGCTCTCATGTGGGGTAGTCACTTCTCCTGGTGTTTGGCCACCCCCAGCCACATTCTGGAGTTCGTCTTCGACAGGCGCATCTGCAAGGGCCTGACTGCCCTCAGCTCTGTCTTGAAGGGCCTCTTCGTTTCCAGCACTACCCCCGGCGGTGTCCTGGAGGACATCGTCATTTTGAGGGGCTTCAGGGAGGCCATCTTCGCCTTGATGAAGATCCGCCGCAGCTGTGCTTTGGACATCTTCGTCTTCGGAAGGAGGCTCGACAAGGGTCTGGCTACCCCCAGCTTCCTCCAAGAACTTCTTCCTCGACCGAGTGCCTTCAAACACTCCAGAGGTCGTGACAGCTGCCTTGGTCTTCCTCGGCTGACTTTTGGATGAAGACGAGGAATTGGCAGTCGTCTTCCGGACAGATGAGGAATTGGAGATCACGTTGCATGAAGCAACCTTTAGCTCCTCTTCTGCTGACACCTTCGTCCCAAGGCGATGTCGGAGGGGTGTCGATGATTGTAGCCGTTGGAAGACCGACTGCTTTGGCGGTACTGCCGTCTTGCAACAGCAGTTGATGGTGACCACTGCACAAGTGTGCCCCGTGAGAGGCGCATCGTGCTTGTCGGTCAACTCTCCTGACCGGCGCTTGTGAGTGATCACGTTGTGCAAGTCATTGGAGGAGAGTGCTACCCTCGCACCCCTCTCAGGCGCATGGCAGGGCCAAGCGCCGGGGTGGTCGGGTGAGTGCTGTGGTCGGGGGAACCACAGCATTTGAAGTGACTTGAACGGACCTCAAACGCACAACCAGAGGAGGCGCGGGAGTTCAAGACCACTGAGTTTGCCTCTCTCGGCTTGGTTGTGCACGCAGTGAATGTGCCCAAGCGAGATGAGGACTTTGAAGGTCGACTTGTTGTCGGTGCAGAAGCACTTGAGTCAACCTTGTACAGCTTGCCATCGGCAGCGCGCGTGATTGTAAGCGCGTGCCTCTGGCCGGCTGCTGGCATAGCACGTTTGTGGCGCATGGCCCGTACCGCCTTGGATTTCTTCGTACCAGCCCGCTGGGGCGCATAGTACTCAGCATCCAAATTCTCCTCGTCGTTACAGCGAGTGAGTCTGTCAAAGACAGAGGCTCTTTGTGGCGCATCAGAAGTAATGTGCGGGGCATTGGCTGCGCCCCTGCTCCGTCGACGTATCTTCCTCGCCTGAGAGGAAGATGGCTGGGGAACGTGGTCAGCCACACGCTTCCCCGAGAGATGCGCTGCATCAGTGGGCGCACCTTGACTGCTGAGGACGTCAGCAGGAAGGGAAGGCTGGACGGGCGCATCCCCTTCAACGGTGGTGCCCAAGGCGTCGACTTTGCGCACCCAGGCTGCGCGGGTCTTCTTCGGCTTCGACAGCCGCTTCGAAGGACTCGCACTTCCTTCAGAAATGAACTCCTCGTACGCCTGTTGATTGAGGCGCACTACCAGCATCTTGTGGGAGGAGCCCACCTTCACGTCGTCGGCCTGTGACACAACCTTCTCGGTAGAGGAGAAAGAAGTCCCCAGCAGAGTCGCCAGCTTGTTTGCCATTAAAATTGTTTTGATTGAAATCTTAATACAAACAGAACAGTGATACAATATAGGACTTAGATGTAGTCCTAGGAGTACACTTTTGTTTAAGCTGGGTCCTTAGTGCCAATGGAGCGAGTGGTAATGCGTTGACTCCGTTGACCGGCTGACGGCGGTTATCGGTTCTCTGAAGGTGTTGATTGCTCTGGGTGCTGGAGCTTGCTGAGAGGAGGAAGACGTTGAGTGTCTAGGACTGCCTCTCTGGTGATTCTCTGTTGTGGATTCTTTTTGAGTCTTGTCTGTTCTGAGTCTCCGTCCCCGTGTGAAGGAGATGACCCTTCTATTTATAGTTTTGCAGACTGGTTGCTCATGCGCGCATGCCGGATGCGCCGGTGTGGGGATACCACGTGGAGGTTGCTGATGGAGGCGCACGGATGCTGCGCTCTGATCGAGGGGGAGAACTCTTCATACTGCTGTTGTGAGCCGGCACGTAGCAGAGAGAAGATCTTTTCGTTGCTAAAATCTTGGATGAGTTGAGTCAAAAGACACGTGTCGTCGACTCATGGTTCGAAGATCTCGGATTTGGTGGAGAGGAGTGATCTGGTGAGCTGCACCTTAGATTGGGTGCAGGAGGGGGCTGCGGCTCATAACCTTTAGGAGTTACAAACCATTTGGGGCGCATGGCTTTTGAGGCGCATGCAGGCGACTTTTCTTCTGTCTTTCGGGATCAGAGAGCAGTCTGAGGCGCATGGCTTTTGAGGCACATGCTGATTTGGACGCATGGCCGTAGAGGCGCATGCTGATTTGGACGTATGGCCGTAGAGGCGCATGCTGATGGTGGAGTGGCCACGTGGCAGTAGCCGTCGAAACAAAGTCATGATGATGCTGACGTTGCGACGCTTCGTTTTCTGAAAAGCTGTCAACTGTTCAGACTTTGGGAGGCGTGCTGCCAACACTGTCAGTTCAGCATTTAATGTTGGTGACGTTCGATGGACAGCTGAGTGGGCGCGTCGGTTGGCGTTCCACTCGGTATGGAGATGTGTGGGGGCGCACCCTCTGTAATACGCCGAGTATTGTAAGGCGCGTCTGTGTGATGCGCCTGATGCCGAAGGGTGCGTCGGTGTGATGCGCTGTCTGGCTGGCGCATCGGACATGTCTTTTAATGATGCGGCTGTCTCGCTCTTCGAGTGCCATAAATAGCCGTTTGGCTGAATTCGAGGCGTCCGGTTCATCCATTTAATGTAAATTTATTGCACGGAATTCGGAGGGCCATCCACTTGGCACGTGGGTTTGATTTGCCCGACCTATAAATAGTGGCATGGAGAGAAGACTTGCTTCTCATTCCCTCACGTACTTCCAACATGAACTTGAACATGCGGGTGCATTCTGTTGACGAAGTGCTTCCGAGGGTGAAGATGAGACGCTGTGTTGTCTTCGATGCACTTGAAGGTGACTGTTACATCCAAAAGACGGAGTCGAGGGCTTCTGAGGCAGGCGGAAGGTGCCTGTTGCATCCAAAGATAGGGATGCTCGAGCCTCGTTTCCGTTATTCCGGAAGAGCCGTAGATCGGAATGGCGGTGCTAGGCTCTCTCTTCCTTCAAAGTGGGGTTTCCCCACTTTGATCGTGTCGAAAGCTGCTCCTTTAGCCGCGGTTTCGATCACGGTCTTCCTTCGGCTTTGGAGGCTCTTTTGAAGCCTCCCCTGGCCACAGCATTTGCGGTGCTCTTCTCTTCCTTGGTTCCAGCCAGAGGGTTAAATGCTTTGTGTATCGAAGCATTTATCGGGCGAGCCTGGTTGGAAGAGCGGCACATAACTGGGCTCTGCTCGGCCAGGTGAGCCTGGCTGGAAGAATTTGGCTGAAGGGATGCACATAACTGAGCTGCTGAAGAGATGATGGGATGCGCCTGGATGGAGGCGCATGATATCTGCTGCGCCTCACTGGTGGCGCATAGTGATGCTGCGCCTATCTGGAGACGCATGGTGGCCGCTGCGCTTATCTGAAGGCGCATGGTGGCCGCTGGCTGTAGACTTAGGCTCTTTCCTTTGTAGAAATTCTCCTTTGTACAACCTTTTCTAGACATGTAATAGACTTTTATATATAAATAAAAAATCCTTCTTCAAATGTCTATACTTATTGACTTTGCTGTGAAGTTCTTCGTCTGAGTTCTGGCACATGTAGTGTCTGGCGCATGGGCTTTCTGTTTGTGAAATTCCATGCTTCTACAGAAGTGTCCTCTTTGTATCACCTGATTAGCATTGCTTTATTCTTTCACTTTTCTCCAGTGCTAGACTTTAGCTAAAGCGATCATCGTCTTTTTAATATTTGAGAACTTTCATCAGATGGCTTTCAGCCTATGAGTATTAGTTAATGTATCTAGAATGTTCAATCTAAGTATTGATGGTTCTTTTGCAGCCTGTAAATGCTTTCTTTTGTAACAATGTTACTCATGTTGGTGATTCAAATGTGTTTGAATTCTTGCAGGAGCAAATTGTTCATAAATTTTCTTATTATTGGTTCCTAGCATCATGAACATTTGAACTATATTTGTACTGTGTTAACAGTGAATGCGAATGATTGAGTTTTGATGTCTACATATCAGGTGTAACAGTGAACTAAATCTTTTACTTGAATATTGATAGAATGCATTTGAGCTTGATGATATATGCTAAGGGTTAGCTCCAGCAACTCTGTTTTTACTAATTCAGCAGATGTGAGATCATAGGATCCTCTTTCTCAAACATGCAATTTCCTTAAGATAACTGGTAACCTGAAGATGAACACAATACAAGAAAATGCTAATTAGCATTGTAGTAACAAAGAAATTATGCAACCAAAACCTATTGAATACTATTGATAAAAAAAAGCAATAATAATGTTTATTTAATACTGTGACATTAATCATTCCATAGCTGTATCTGGACAAATCCGATAGCAATAATACTCTTTCCACTCATACCAAAAATTCAATTTATAAGAAGTGAAGCTTTGTCCTATAAATCCTTGAATATTGTAAGGCTAAGAAAGAAAGTCAGTCTGGACTCCTAATGTCCATGCTAGTTTAGCAATGCGGACTCCAGTGGAAGCTTGGGTAAATTCTAAGATTAATCTTGTTTTATATTTTATTGAGAAAGGAATGACACGAGTACTCTTCACCACTTGTGAACTCTAACTCTCTGGTTATGTGAGTATGTGTTTGAGAAATAGGTAGAAACTTACAGAGAACTCCCCTTTCTTCATCACATCCACTATGTACGTAGAGAAATTCTTGATATGCCTTTGAAACCCCCAAAACCAACACATTCATCTAACCAAACCAAAAAAAAAATCCATCCCAAAGTACTTCAAAACCTAATGGCTCATTATCGGTTCGAAACACGATTCCTGGAAAATCATGCAACCATATCTACACTCCCCTACAATACCAAAAAAATCATTTACAAATTACAATCCCACATTCCCAAAAATAAGAAGAGAAAAAAAATATGGCGACAAAGGGACCGATGTAGAGGATCAAGTATATTCTGGCATCATAGATGATCTTGAGAAACTTGATGAGGTCAAAGCGGTCATCGATACACCTATACAACTATTCGATGACATGTCTGAACATTTTTAGAGCTGTTAATAAATTTTCGTATGCTACCTCTTTTGATTTTATTTCTTAGGAATTTCCACAAGCAGTTGAAATACACTACATAAATAACATACAAGCACTATGTTATGTACCTGGCATGGACACGACCTCAAATTCCCCCTTCCCGGTTGAAGCTCCGTCGTTCGATCGCTAACCATAGTTGGCTCTAGTTCATGATTGTCCTCTCTGTGGACCACTCAGCCCATGGTTTTCTTGATCGACGATAGATGTGGTGCAGACATGGATTCATCGACGGAAAGAAGACAGAACGAGGTGAATGAGGGCTCATCGGGAGCGCAGGAGGAGGAGGAATCCGTGCCACCATGTCCATAACCGATGGCTAGGGGAGGACATTATGGCTTGAGTGTGGCAAACGAGTCTGTTGCTGAGGAATGAACTCCTCCTCCACCTCCCCTTCTTCTTCTTAGACTTTGTGCAGGGAGTTTGTTGATCAGCTGCGATACGAGAGAATATATTGGTTTTTGTGAATGTAGGGTTAGAACATAGGCTAGGTTTTTTCATAGGAAAAGAGGAGCACTGGAGTGTAGGAATTAGAGGGTTTTAGGATGAAAAGGGCAAAATATTAGAGGGAAAGGAAAAAGATTAGAGGGAAACGAAAATACTGCTACAATGTTTTCATTTTGCTTTCTACGTTTTGGACAAAACGTCAGTAAATATTCCAATGTTTAAGACAAACGTAAATAAGTTAATATTTTCAATGTTTAATGTAGAAGGTCGGTATTTGCTTATCTAAGACGACTTAAACATAAATGTCGAGAAAAAAATGCCGATAATCCTTCACGTTTAAAAGCAAACGTTGGTATTTTCCAACGTTTATTGTAGAACGTCGGTGTATCATGCCTAAGCTGACGTTCCTATAAACGTTGGAGGAAAAAAATGTCGTAAAAGTCCAATTTTCTTGTAGTGTAATCATGTAAAAAATTAGTATTGACAAAAGTAAAATTTGCTCAAAATGGAGAATCGAACTCATAAAAAATATCTTGTATGTAGACTAGTGAAAAATATATATAAAGAAATGCATGCATGCATGCATGCTAATGTTTTCACCATTCACCCCAGGAATGATAGAACATATCTAAATTATTATACCACTCGTACACAGGTTCTCCTGGTACTGGGATTACATTATCAAAGGGTTTTTTAAACGTCTGTATTGAATAACAAATTTTACAGAGTTTGTCGTCGAAGATCACGTTGAAGCACCCACGTATGTCGAGCAGGCGAAGACCCTTGCAGTTGCATATGATAGATCGCAACGTGTCTCCATTGAACACGCCAAATCCCATATGTAGGTGCTCGAGACGCGACATCGAATCAGCCACGGCCTTTCCCTCTGCCTCGTTTTTCGTGTCCAGCACGAACATGTTCCTGAGCATGAAATCCGGAGGGGGCATGTTCCTACTCAGCTTGACCAGACAGCGGCAATAATTTCTGGCAGAAATTATTCCAGTCGACGTGATATAGAGGCAGTAGCTAATGTCGAGTTCTTCCAGCACAGGGAGAAACTCCAAGTGTCTCACGAAAGTTTCATCACTCACGTCGCACTTCGGAATGTGCAGCACCCTTAGATTTTGCCCACTGTATTATAAAAATGGGAAAAAATCAATAGAAATTAACAAAATTATACGTAAAATTTTGTAATAGAAAAAATAAAGTATTAGAATAAGACCAAATAAAATTTTGCACTGGCCTTAAACATGCAAAAGAGAAGGCTGCTTCGTCGAGCTTGTACGCGGAGAGGGACCCTAGATATCCCTCACTGCGAGCCACGAGCTTCATTACGGTCAAACTAATCTCAGCGGTTTGCTGGGTCCTCCGGCACCACTGTACCAAGTCGACGTTAGACCAATAGTCTAAGGGACCGTTGAGCGCCTTCCACCACGAACGGCAAAGTGGGACCACGTTGCACATTACCTCGTCCGCCGGCATCCCCGACAGTACCAGTATCATCGAGAGAATCTCGGTAGGGATGACGGCCCATCCGCTGCAATTGATCTTACTCCTCTCCATTGCGACTGTTCTTCTTCTTCTTTCCTTTGTTTCTCTCTAGTCGGATGGGTTCTCTTCTTTGGAAAAGGCTATTTAACCCCTCGTTTACGCGGGTGTATGTAACCCGCTCGTGGAGGGGTGTGACCGAACAAGTCACGAATCTATTGGAAAATAACGATAATGCCACTGTATTAATATTAACAATTAGTCGTTTGGGCTCCCAACATATTTGGGTGATGCTATCTCCCATTATGTGGCATCTAACATGGCAGATGACATAACAGCTGACATGGCAAATTTTAACCCCAAAAATTAATTACCTAAATTTTTTTAATGTTAATGTTAATGTCAATATTAATATTAATGTTAATGCTAATGCTAATGTTAATATTAATGTTAATATTAATCAATGTTAATTTAATATTAAATTATTTATTTACTATTAATGTTCATTTTAATATTAATTTTATTGTTAAATTTTGCCATGTCAGCTGTCATGTTAGCAACCATGTCATATGCCACATAATGGAAGATGGTATCACCCAAATTTTTTGGAAGCAAATAGCATCTTCGTAATATTAGTTTTAATTATATTATAAATTTTAAATTAACAGAAAAGCCAATATAGATTTAATATTAATGCTACTGTAAAAATTTTCCGATCATACCTCGATACTTACGTTTGTCGGCCGAGTTACCGTCTTCATCATTATCAAGTTTTCACCCGAATCATCGTCATCGCTGGGGCATGATGCCGTACGAGCCTGGAGTTGCGCTCATGCAAGGCAAGATAACAGATTCACAATAGTGTTTATAGCTCAAATTGATAACATAAGCAGCGGAAGGAAAACGTAGTATACAACAAGAATCTCTTTTATTGATAATAAACTGAAGGTTACAATGGCTCTGAATAGCCCAAGTCAACATGCCAATTGGCTACAACGCTCATGATCTCTCTAGCTCACAAAGGATTACATTGTTCCATACATTATGCCTCTTTATAGCCAACAAGTAGTCTTCGGCTGAACATCTCCATGTCGCAAGTCCGAACGCCAATGCGGTAGCTCCTCTTGAACGCTAAGGACTCCGTGCCTCGGGACGTCCAAGCCGAGCCCCGCCTCGAGCCGAACATATCCTGAACTTGTCTACCACCGTGTCCCTGCGACAGATACAGTTAGACATAATCTTAACATAAACATTGTGATCGTGCTCATCTATGTCCCATTTCGCCTAGCCTGCAAGGTTAGAACTTTACATAAGAAATTATATTATTTCACTCAACCAACCAACCGTAAACTTAAACATATGCATAAGGGTGGCAGGCCCTGCGCCTGCACCCAGCGCTAATCTCAGCCCACCGGCCCTATCTATATGAAGGTCACGGTGTTTCTGTCACGACCCGCACCCTGATTAGGGGCACGAGTACGTGGTTACGTCCAGCCTACGCCGCAGCTTCGGCGGTAGAACGCTGTTTAGGTCATCTATAAATACTACAACTAAATAGATAAATATACCTGTACAGTATATACATTCCGAATGGAGGTGACATAGCAATACAGTCTCAATCACAAATGTAAAATTAAGGTAGATAGTATGGAAAGGAAAATACGAATGATGAGAACATAAAATAAGTCCAAGATCCACACAAGTCCAGAGCTATACACAAACAACCCAGAGAATCACATAATATATAAAAACTACTACAGTCTAAAAAGTACTAGCTAGCTCGTAGGCCAGGCAAACCTAACTAAGCTACACTACTCAGGGTGAGTAAAGTCTAGTGGCTCTACTAATAAGCTACAGCCCGGGTCTACTCTATCAGACTCGACCCCATAATAGGTCGGACAATCAGTCACACGAGACAATTGTAATATGTCAACGGTATCCTGTCAGAAAAATGAGCAAGTACAAACATCAACAGCAGTTCCATATGAATTGACAAATACTATAAGAGACATTATAATAAAATACAAGACAAAGATATAGGCGACTTGGAAACCATTTGAAGCCGAGTTACAACTCTTGGACCAAACAAGGATCGGGATTGTAACCCTTCTTTCAAATAGAACTTAGTCTCAAATCATGGTACAGTATAAAAGCAGGTAGAGCATGTGAGTAATGGAAACATAGTATGGTGAAAAATACGGAAAGTAAAGCTGAACTGGAATATAAGATACGACAATAAATGTAAAATATGATTTGAATTATTAGAGCGATATGTGATCTGCTAGGGAGTCATGGTGCTCCCTGAACTGTAGCCGGTGCACCTCTCTCCACTGCTGCCATAGCTAGCTGATGCAAGTTCTCTATGGTCTGTCGTAGCAATGACCATGGTCTGTCATCACACAATGACCATGGACGGTTCGCACCGTAATGCATCTTTGGCATCCTTATGTGTAAGACTATGATCGCTTCGATACAGGTTGCTAGCCCAATATCCGAAGGATCCCAAACTTACTGATATCATAGCTTATCACAACACTAGACGGTCGCAACCCGTCCTAATGATGTGCACCATAAATACCATACATAATTCCCTCCTTTGAACTACTCGGTTGAATTAAGATGATGTGCACCATAAATACCATACATAAATACCTACACTGGATGGTCGCAACAATATCATAGCTTATTGAGTATATTATATTGACATTGCTTGTCCTCCATTCGGAGTTGACCGTTCTCGACAGGTTTTGATATTATAACTGTTGTTAGATAGTAAAACTAGACAGCGTTCTACGTCGTTTATGCGGTGTAGGCTGGGACGCTGTCACGTACTCATGCCCTTACTCTGGGTGCGGGTCGTGATAGGGTGCGCAAGAAAGGAACAATATCGCTACCGATTCGGTTGGGACCGATAGGTCGGAATCGGCCGGGACAATCGAACGAGAACGATTGAATTAAGATCCATTCCACGTTATGGAATGGCTTCTCTGGAACCATCCTGGACGTATAGCTTTGTTAATCGGGGTCCTTTCAATGCAAGTAGCTAGCTCTGATGCAAGTCCCCGCTAAACCTGTGCTGATCGAGGAAACTGTCGCCTTGTCGATAAGTTGTCCATAACCGTGCGAAGACATATTTTCCTTTTAGTTATTAAGACATAGCCTACATTATCTTTGAAAACTCAATCCCTTTCCCGTGTTTGTGCCCTTGCATTTATCCTTTCATTCGCAACAACATTATCGATTTACCTAGGAAGGGGGTCGAGAAGAGGAGGGTCAGCCACTCACCTTGAGTTTACTTCAGGCGAGAGAATGGATCTTAATTCAACCATTTCCGTTCGATCGAGTCAATCGATCCCGACCTATCGGTCCCGACCGAATCGATAGCGACAGTGTTCCTTTCTCGCGCACCCCGTGGACGGAGTACGGGGCACGATGTAGGGACAGGGCACTACAGCTATAGACTAAGATGTCGTCTATGAACACTATCATGAACTGATCCAAATAGTGCATGAAGATACGATTCATGGGGTCCATGAATACGGCTGGCACACTGGTCGCTCCAAATTGCATAACAAGGAAATTCCAATGTCCATACCTCGATCTGAATGATGTCTTCTGGATAACTTTCTCTATGACTCTGATCTGAGTTCTTCAATTATCTTGTATAAGATTTCCAACTTTGAAGGTGCCATCCTGTAGACTCTCTCCGGTCCTGGTGCCGTCCCTGGAATCAAGTCGATGGTGAAATCTCTGCCTCATCAGAAAATAAAAACTCTGCCTCACCGGGAATACCAAAAATAATCCTGCCAATATTGCTCCTTCAACCAATCCATCCCTAGGCCAAGTGACTGATTCGGTCCACAGCAAAAGGGTCGTCGTCTAACCCAGCTATAGTCCGTGATGGCTTGACATTGCCAGTGGCCTTCACACCCTTTCACTGCTTAACAAATGCACATGACACGGGACGGTGCTTGCTATACTTCGATAGCCCAACAAAACTTTTTTCTAATGTGTTCGTGCAACGACTTGACAAGCAAGGGCTATGCCAAGCCTTGCATCGAGGGAACGTGCTGTGCACGCGTTCGACTTGAACAATCAAGTTCTTTGGGTGCATAGACTTAAGCAAGAAGCAGTGAAATACGACTTAAACTACGGGACAAGCGAATGTTAATATTAATTGTAGTTCCAATTACATTTTAAATAAAAAAGAATGCAATTTTAACTTTAACTAGTTTTAAGTAAATGTTAAATCAAAAACTATTTTAAATTTTAGTATTAATATTAGTTTCAATAATATTGTAAATTTTAAATTAACAGGAATGCCACGGTATTAGAAACATAGCTAGCTGATGTCACGTTACTCGGGGCTCGGTTAGTGTTCGTCTAAACTCGTACGTGCGAACTAGTTATTAGTAATGATAACCAAAAATTAAATTTTAAGTTTAAAATCTAGTCATCTCCCACACTCTCTCTTTCTCGCTCTCTCTCTCTCTCTCTCTCTCTCTCGGGTTCTCTCTCACAGGTTGTGTTCCTTACACAACAGATCTCGTAGCATTAAATGCTCTGCATGCGTTATCCTACATAATTTAATAATAAACACTGATACCATATCATTAGAAGAGTAAAAGTTGTCTTGGAAGTCGTAAAAAATTACTTTGTATTGTCTTCTCAATACTTTTTTGTATTGGAGATGACTTTTTAAACTTATTGCCATTTGTGAATATAGCCGCCTATGCAAGTTATTGTCTTCTGCCTCATGCCACATAGGATACACAACACATATCAAGACAATATGGTTTCGTAGCATTAAATGTTGCTGCATGCGTTATCCTACAGAAGAGGGCCACGTGGAGATTGCTGTTGCATGCTTCCTCATGCGTTATTAGCTACACAATTTAATAATATATGTACCCAGAAGACGAGAAAGTTGTTTTGTTGGAAGTTGTTTCTTTAAAATTATGCTTGCTCCTAGAATCACTCAAGATTTTTCATGAGCCATCAAAAGGGGGCCACGTGGCGGAGTACAAGGAAGACGAAAAGGTTGTGTTGTTGCCTTGCTGGAAGTTGTTTCTTCCTGAATAATGCTTTTTGTACCTCCAAATTGCACTTTCAAACTGTCCATCCTTACGTGGCAGCTGACGTGATATGTTGATCTGGCAGCTGACGTGGCAATTTTTTTAAATAAAACTAAAAATAAAAATTAACATTAAAGTTAATATTAACATTAACATTAACATTAATATTAATATTATCGTTAACATTAACAATAATATTAATATTAACATTAACCTTAACATTAATATTAACATAAATTAATATTAACATTAAATTAATATTGATATTAACGTTAAATTATTATGTAAAAAATTGGGTAGTTAACTTTTTGGATTAAAATTTGCCATGTCATCAGTCATGTCAGATGACACACACTATTATTTAACATGCCACATCAGATGGGAGGGCTATATATTAGAGGGACAATTTGGAGATACGAATATAGCATTACTCTTTCTTCTTGTATTGTTTCTTGTCCTTCGTTTCTTCTGCTGGTTTCTAACACACTCTATTTTCTTCAATGTCGACGTCACATGGAGAAAGTGATGAACGTGTGGAAGATTTAGTCGATGAAGAAAGCTTCCTTTCAAGAGGACTGTCAGATGATTTGGATGATGAGCAAAGTTTGAAAGATGTTAACTTAGGAGACAGTAAAGAACAAGATGAAAAAAACAATGGAAGAATGCATCATAACGACGACGACGACATCAACGCAAATAACGAAATATTATTTCGCATCACCCTTTCTAATGGATTTAAGAAATGCATTATATTTTTACATCTATTTCTCATGTTCATTTTGTTTTATTCTGTTCTTAGGGACGACGGTGAATCTCTATTGGATTTCGATGCAGTGACGATGAAAAAAATATTGCAGTCTGCCAACATTAACAAAGATCCAAAACAACTCTTAGAAGAAGATATTGTCAGTCTGCAGTTCAACTCTATTGAAGAAGCAGAGACATTCTACCGGATATACTCAAAAGCATATGATTTCAGTATTAGAAAGAACGAGGTAAAGAAAAACAAATCTGGGATGGTGATGATCCGTAGTTGGTGTTGTTCGAATGCGGGATTCAGACACAAAAAATACAAGGAAGCTCCAAACAGGGTTCGTGAGCCAAGAAGTGAAAGCAGAAGTGGTTGTAAAGCAATTTTTCGTATTGGGTACACCCATAAAACAAAGATATGGTCCGTCAAAAATTTTTATGTACATCACAACCATAACCTGGCGAATGATTATGAAACAGTTTTTTTGAGATCCCATCGTACGATATCACTCGCAGAGTTGGAAGAAATTAAGCTTATGAAGCAATCAGGTATGGGGACTGGACAGATATGGAATTTAATTGTCCAGAAGAAAGGTGGCTGGGATAAGGTTGGATGGACGACAAAGGATTTATACAACGCTCTAGCTCAAGATAGTAGAGCACTAGACGATGTTCATGCTACGACAACACTTACATTTCTTCAATCTAAGGAGGGCAGTGACCCAGATTTTTTCTACGCGTACAAGGTAGACGAAGATTCCAGATTGACCCATCTCTTTTGGGCTGACGATGCATGTCGATTCGATTATGAATTATTTGGAGATTCACTAGCATTCGATTCTACATATAAAACAAATAGAAGTCAAATGCCGTTGGTGGTTCTAGTGGGTACAAACAATCATGCGATGACTTGTGTGTTTGGGTTTGCAATGATCCATAATGAGACTGCAGAGACATATTCTTGGATTCTAGAAAAAATGCCTAGAGTGTATGAATGCCAAATTACCAGTGACAGTTCTCACGGATGGTTGCAGATCCATGAATAAAGCAATTGAGGATTTAATGCCCAGCGTAGTTCATCGAACGTGCTCATGGTATATCCTAAACAATGCTGCCAAACATGTACACCGAGAGGGTTTTCACAATAAACTGAGTCTTCTGATTAAAAGGTACATCGCACACTTGCTACTTTACTTTGAAGTATGTTGTTGTTACAATATCACAACTTTAGTTACTGTCCATGTTTTCTAAACAGGTACTATTCAGTCGATGAATTTGAAAACCGTTGGCAGCAGATGCTAACAGATTATAATGTAGAGAACAATGAGTGGACCACTACATTGTACAGAACGAGGGAGCGATGGGCGGACACATTCCTACGTGGAAATTATTTTGGCGGTTCTACTGCAACAAATATATGTGAATCTATGAACGCATTTCTGAAAAAGGTTTTTGAATGAGAAGCTGCCACTATGGAAGGCCCTTCAAAATTGTGACTACGCTTTGGCGGCCTTACGTTACGGCCAGATGGGTAAGCATATCAATGATAAACTCTCAACACCAATTGTGAATCAAACTAGCATGGCCGTAATAGAAGGTAAATTTGCCACAATTTACACTAAAACGGTGTTTTAAGATGTAAGGAAGGAAATCACCCGTTCTGATGCATATATTGTTCTCCATCATCACATCATAAGAGAGTCAGAAGTTTGCACTGTCCAAAAGTATATGTCGCCAAACAGTGTCAACCGGAAGGTTACATTTTATTCGGCCGACAACATCATAAATTGTGAATGCTTGTGGATGGAGACCGAGGGGATTCCTTGTAGGCATATTTTTTCAGCAATGAAGAGTTTACAAATTGGAGATATTCCAAAGAACTTGATAAAATCTCGTTGGCTCAAGGATTGCAAAGAGAGTTATCTCTCCGGACCTGGCTCAGAAAGAAGATTCATCCACCCAGACACTATTGAGAGCAGAAGGTATGGTGGTATTCATGAACAAGTTAATCTGTTTACATACTATTGTAAAAAATTAAGCAAAATTCAAGAGAGGGGAACGGAGTTGATGTCGTCTGTTCTGATGCAGTTGAAAGAAATGGTGACCGATATTGGTAAAGAAGAACAAATGGTAGCTGATGCAGTTCATGGAGTGCATGAAGCTTTAAAAGAGCCAAATCCGGTAGCCACAAAAGGAAGGCCTTCTCAAGGGAAATCAAGCCAGCCTACAGAAAGTCAGCCTATTCCGAAGCCTAGAGTATGTAGATTTTGTAAAAAATTGGGTCACGATTATCGTAATTGTAAAGTACGAAAGCGAAATAGCGACAAAGAGCAAATGGAATAAAATGAAACGTCGTTGACTTAAGACAATGTCTTTCTTATGTGGCAAGATGTCATTCACACGAGATAATTAGATAAAAAATATTTTCTCCAATGCAAAAGTTTGAGAAGACAATTAGATAAAAATGGAGAATATCAAATTCCAAGTTCAAAACGGAGAATATCAAAAATGGAGAAAATATGTTCTCCGTGCAGTTCAAAACGGAGAATATCATTCTCCGTTTCAAATGACACGGAGAATATCATTCTCCATTTCAAATTAAAACGAAGAATGAATAATCTAATGTATTTTTAACACTGGGAATCTTATTCTCCGTTTCAAATTAAACGGAGAATGCCGTTATCCGTTCCAAATTAAACGACGAATAGAATCCTCAATCGTTTTAATACTGGGAACGACATTCTCCGTACAGTTCAAAACGGAGAATATAATTCTCCGTTACAAATGAAATAGAGAATATCATTCTCCGTTTCAAAATAAAACGGAGAATGAACATTCTAATGTGTTTTTTACTTTTTAACACTGGGAATGCTATTCTCCGTGTAATTCAAAACGGAGAATTATATTCTCCGTTTAATAAAACACGGAGAATGAACATTCTAATGTGTTTTTAACACTGGGAATGCTATTCTCCGTGTAATTCAAAACGGAAAATTCTATTCTCCGTTTAATAAAACACGAAGAATGCTATTGTGGTGTCGTGGTTACAATGCTAGACTTGTATTTAAGAGGTCATTGGTTCAAATCTTGACTATAACAAAATTTTGTTTTATTTATACTTTTTTTGTAAGTTATGTATGGGGCCTATTTAAAAGGGAAAAAACTTTGATACAGGAGAGAAACTTTGATACAGTAGGGGGTATCAAAGTTTTGATACCCCCTATGTATGACATGTGGGCCATCTCAAAATTTATGTGTATATATATATGTTTACACGTTTTACAAAGCAAGAGGGGACCACATGTCATACATAGGGGGTATCAAAATTTTGATACAGTAGGGGGTATCAAATTTTGATACCCCCTATGTATGACATGTGGGCCCTCTTAAAATTTATGTGTATATATATATGTGTACACATTTTATAAAGCAGGAAGGGACCACATGTCATACATAGGGGGTATCAAAACTTTGATATCCCCTACTGTATCAAGAAAAAAACTTTGATACAGTTGGGGGTATCAAAGTTGGCAGAATTCGAAGGGGCAGATTCATTGGTATTAATGGCATATAAATGGCAGTAGTTTGAAGAGTTTGTTATATCTTACTTAGCTTTACTTGAGAAGGGGCAGATGCATTGGTATTGATGGAAATTAATTGAATTGAATTCGAAGTGACTGCCTTTTTGGCGTATGAGTCCGAGTTGTTCCATGCCTATAAATGGCAGTAGTGTAGAGAGAGTTTGTTCTCGTCTCACTTAGCTTTTCTTGTGGAGATGGACTCTACCGATCCTCAGCCTTGGCAAGACTCTTTCCTTTTGGTTGTTGATCTCCTCGTTCGAAGAAGCTTTGGTGGTGAAGTCCTTCAGAAGACTGAGATGTGCCTGGGTTTGGATTTATTGCCAACCCACGCTCTGTCGAAGCGCCCGCACGTTGATTGGCTCGGACTATGCACGGTGTTCCTTTGCCGCCAGGAGTTCATTTTTTCTACATGTTCCATTGGTCCGACGATGCACGGTGGTGAAGTCCTTCAGAAGACTGAGAAGTGCCTGGGTATGGATTTATTATCGTTCCACGCTCTGTCGAAGCGCCCGCCAGGAGTCTATTTCTTTGACATGTTTCATGGTGAAGAAGGATGCCTTTGCACGGTGCTCTGCCTCAAGTTATTCCTTTGCCTCAGTGAGATCCTTTGCTCGGAGGATGCACGATGAAGTGACTTGCCTCAAGGAGTCATCCAACGGTTCCTATGCTCTGACGATGCACGATGAATACCACGTGGACACGAACTAAAAGACGACAGAGAAGAACACTCCTTCACAGTTGAAGCTTTCAATTGAATTCCTTGAGGCAAATCACTTCATCGTGCATCGTCAGAGCAATGGAACTCCCTGAACACTCCTTCACGGAGTTCCTTTGTTCAGGGAGTTCCATTGCTCTGACGATGCACGATGAAGTGATTTGCCTTAAGGAATTCAATTGAAAGCTTCAACTGTGAAGGAGTATTGTTCTCTATCGTCTTTTAGTTCGTGTCCACGTGGTAGATGGTATTCATCGTGCATCGTCAGAGCATAGAAACCGTAGGATGACTCCTTGAGGCAAGTCACTTCATCATGCATCCTCCGAGCAAAGAAACTCACTGAGGCAAAGGAACTCACTGCCTCAAGGAATTCCTTTGCCTCAAGGAGTTCCATTGCTCTGCGATGCCCGCACGCAGCTCACATTCAACTTTTTTCTTGATAGTAGGATTTTATGTAGTATTTCAGACTTTTATAATATAAATGTAACTCATTTAGTCAAAGTTTTCGTGGTTTTCACAATGTAAATGTAACTCAAAAAGGATTTTATTATAAAAGACAGCAGAGCAGACATTATAAAAGACAGAAGTTCTCTTGAAATCTAATTTTTAGCCCATACCAACCTCATCATTGTAGTCTTCTTAGCCCATACCAACCTCGTCATATTCTCATCAAGCTCATCTTCATTCTCCTTTTCAAACTAAACGGAGAATAACATTCTACGTTTCGAAAGACACAGAGAACGTCATTCTCCGTTTAAATAAAAACGGCGAGTGAACATTTTAATGTGTTTATTATCCGTTTCAAGACAGACGGATAATGTTATTATCCGTTCCGAAATAAACGGTGAATAGAATCCTCAAACGATTTAATTTAAACGGGAAAGTTATTCTCCGTTTCAAGTAAACGGAGAATTCCATTCCCCGTTCCAGATAAAACTGTCACGACCCGCACCCTAGAGTTAGGGCACGAGGACGTAACAACGCCCAGCCTACGCCGTAGTGTCGGCGGTAGAACGCTGTCCTAGGTCTCAATGCATCTAACAGTATAAGACTAAACAGGTTATACTCCCCGAATGGGGGTGACATAGCAGAAAGTAACTCAATCACAACTAAGGAAGAAGGAGTACGATAAGATATAAAACTCAAATGAAACACAGAAGATCAGAGAGTCTAAGTGTCTAAGATACACAACCCAGAAATACATCACAAATCTCAAATACAGTAATCCATAAATACATCTCAAGACAACTGAAAATAAACTATGAATAAACCCTAGCTATCTATACAACCTCTACTGTCTCCTCTAGGCTAGCAGGCAACCTCCAGGCTATCTGTAAAATTTATCAACGGGTCCAGTCAGGACTGGAGCGAGCACAATACATCTCAACAGATCATGGCAGGTTAGAAAATATAATCATGCAGTAAAGTAAGATACAGGATCTGAAAGAAATACAGTATGTAAACAGAGAAAGAGAACTGTAATAGAAATATCTACTATAAGTAGAGAGCTAACAGTGGCTAGTGAGTCAGAGTACAATATAAACATGTGAATGGCATAGGAGATTCTGGGAACTATACTATGGAGTGATTCTGGGAACTGCACTACTTGGATATTATTCACATGTCTACTTCTACTCCCCCGTACCCCCCAATCAATACACAAGGATCCAACCAGGTTATGTTATGATTTCATGCAAAGGCCCACAAGGGGTGATACATGGATAGCCCATAAATAGGTGATTCTGGGAATGCCCACAATGGGGTGATTCTGGGAATGCCCATAAATGGGTGATTCTGGGAAGACTCTGTGATCATGAGAGTATATGTCACAAGTGATCGAAGAACCATAAAGCATAGTGATACAACATGTAAGTGAAACGCACAGAACATGTAGTATACGATGCTCCCTGAGGGGATAACATCTCAAGATAGGATCCATATAGTACTAATCCGTGTTACCAACGTGACAGCATCAAGTATAGTAATCTAAAGCAGGAAAATAATTCTAACATGATATGAAATGATCAGAGAATGTACTCGCCTGATAACCTGAACAGCTGATAAGTATAGGGGGTCCAACTGAAGCCACAGAGTCCTATTTAAAGCAACACAGGTTACAAGACGTTCAAGTAGTAATAAATGAAACTCTACAAGCAATCTATATGATTCTAGGTTCTTCTAAGTCAAAACAACTCTAGGTCAACTCCGGTCAATAATCTAGTCAAACTAGGTCAAGTGTTGACTTATAGTTGACTTTGAGTCAACTGGTCAACTCTGGTCAACAGGGTAAATTCTAGTCTAATTATTGAAGAAATAAAGTGTACTTCGTTATTCGTACGTCGAAACTTACGATACGCAATTCGAGATAAGAAGATCAATGGTAAAGTTGATAATCTTATTATGATGATCCACGTATCCATCTTGTCAATTTCAGCGATGTGAGATCACTGGAATTGACTGAGCTCAGTTTCGTTGTACTAATCCCGAAATACGAACATTATAAGAATTAATTATGAATAATTTATAAAAAGGTTAAACTCAGAGAAACTATAAACAAACATTGTCGGACGAAGAAATAAACATCGCCAACGTGTCCAAAATGGTCAAATTAGCTAGGATAGCCTACCCAACGGTCCAATTTGGACACAAGGGCAAAAAGGTAATATCGGGTCAAACGGTGTCCGTGTCGGAGCCGTTTTGCACCGAAAAATGTGCGAGAAAACAAATCTATAAAATATAACAAATTATATGTCCACGAAACCAGAATGATGATACGAATCCAACGGTATCTACAGAATTGGATTCCGTTGACTCGATCTCAATTTGGCCCGTTGACCAGAACTTGGAATTTCGGTTTGCACGGAAATGCGTGCCGGAGCCAATGTTCTCAAACCTCAGCAAACTATCTATCAACGAGTCCAGAATGATGATACGAACTCAACGGTATCTCCGAAATTGGATTCCGATGAGCCGATCTCAAAATGACCCGTTGACCCGGATATTGGTATTCGACTTGCACCGAAATGCGTGCCGGATCCAATGTCCATCAAAACCTAGCAAATTATATGTCAACGAGTCCAGAATGACGATACGAACTCAACGGTATATTCGGAATTGGATTTCGATGAGTCGGCATCAAAAAGTTCTGTTGACCCAGAAAGTGGGACCCGCTTTGCACCGAAATGCGTGCCCGGACCCACGTTCTCCAAATCTAACAAATTTTATATGAAAACATGCTAGAACGACGCCACAAGTCTAATGGTGGTGTCAGAAATGAAATCTGGAGTCCCGTGTTCAAAAATAAAATTTTACAAGTTGGAAATTACGAATTCGGACGACCAACTTTGGCGTCGAATTCAACCAATCAAACAAGCTCACAATGAAACGAAACTGGAGGGGTAGTAAGAGGGTTATACCAGCTTCGCACCAGAATTGGTAGCATACCAAACGGAGCTGCGATGGAGGAGATACAAGCTGACGAAGTTGGCCCCACGAAACTGTCCAAATTTAATACAATTTAAACGGTCAACTTGGTGGCCGGTTTTGATTTATCAAACAATAAAATTAACGGACGAAAATTGACAGGAATGAAGGTGGATATACCGAGATTATGACAGAGCGAAGAAATTGCCGATCCAACGGTCAGATTTCCGGGAAAATGTGTACGAAGTCGCTGCGACGTAGCGCTAAAACGAACTCGATCCCGCGCGCGTCACGACGGGACGTCGTGCAAAACACACGAATCGCCTCTACGGCGCGTCCCGGAGAACGTTGGCCATCAGGGGAAAAATAGACTAGGGTGGGGTGCACCCACGACGAGCCACGGCGGCCAACGCGGCGGCGCGGCGGCCCACGACGGCGGCCCGCGCGCGCGCACGTGTGCGCGCCTCCATGCAATGGTGCAGCCGCTGCTGCTGTCCTCCGCCGTGCGGGGCTACGCACGGAGGTGCGGCAAGGGGGGGCTCGTACGGCCAGTGGTGGCGGGCACGACGGTGGTCGTCGCGAATGGAGGAGGTGGCGGCGGATGTGGTGGAGTTGATTGGAGGTGGTGGTGAATCTATGGAGGAGGAATAAGGAGGAGGAGAAGTCGATGGTGGCGCGCGGCCTGCCTGGCCAGGGTGGCCGGCGGCGAGGCCACGCCGGAGATGGTCGGGTGTGGTGTGGCCGGGCTGCTGTACATGGGGATGTTGTTGTGGTGTAGTTTGTTTGCATGGAAAAATAATAGGGAGAGAGAGAATAGAGATAAGAGTGAATAGCTGTGAGAGAGAGGAGAGAGAAGAGTCCTCCCTAGAATTTAGGGCCGACCTAATGAGAGGGGGAAGAGCTGTGTGAATGTGAGGGGAATCAATGGTTGGGATTTATTTAGGTGAATCAAAAGGCTATAGTTAAATATAGGGAAAAATAGGTTACCCTATAGGGATTTAAATAAATAGAATTTTCCAATAAATATAGAAAAATATGTAGAAGGGTACTTGATATTTTTGGACAAGAAAATATGAGGGTGTCATGATGGAGGGTAGCACAAAGCTGGACTGGACTCGGTGGAGCCGGATTGGGTCAAAACCGGACATTGTGCAAAAATCGAATTAAAATTAGGAATCGATGATCATGGGCAAATAAGTAACACATAGGGATTCCAATAAATGGGACACAAGTGGCGGACGGGTAGTAGGCTCAATGTGGGCCATGTCCATAGTTGGGGCTGACAGGTTTTGGTCGACAGGGGACCCACAAATCAAATTAAAAAATAAATGTGACACCGTGGAGTGAAATAAAATCGGGTCACGTGTCGGGAAAGTTGTGCGAAGCAAATGGAGCACAAAATGGCGTGTCTGAGTGGGACACGAAGGTCAAGGATGAAGAGCGTCTCGAGTAGATCATCAATGAGAAGTTGGTTTTAAGAAACTGACTGGTCTTGCGCTCCCAATTTAAAAGTCATGGTAACGCGCTGAAAATGATCAAGGAAAAGAGTGGGAAAATAAATAATAATCAAATGGTCTAAATCGACCCGAAGTTCTGCGAAGCAAAAAGAGCACAAGGGAACAAGTTTGGATGGGACACTATATACCGTCATGAAGGCAATCATGTCCACTCCAAAACTCGTGAAGAAGATTTCCAGAGTTGAACATCCCTGACACTCCAAATATCAATGGCACGGGAAAGTACACTAATAGATAAATAACCAGAATAAATTATTTATTAAAACTAAATCAATCAGAAAAATTTTAAAAAATCAACCCGAAATTTTGGGTGCTCACATCCTACCCACCTTATAAAAATTTTGTCCTCGAAATTAAAATGTCCATAATCCCTCTAGGTCAAACCCCCACAATCAAATTCCCAGATTAAAACAAATCATGTGATCAAAAGGACGACATACAGGGTCATGGCATATGATGGTAGTGAAAGTCTCATCTAGGTATACTAGTCGTGCTAATACCAAAACGGTCATAGGGTATCAAAACACACAAGCAATCCAGGGTGCTTAAATTGAAAGGTTACAGAAATAACAAATCATCAAAACTGTAAGGCGGTCTACCATCCTATATGAAAACTGGTACTTATTAAAAAAAAGAAAAGAAAGGTAACTACCAATCATCTAAAATGATATAGAAAAATCAAATTCAAAAGTTAAAGAATTGAAAGTCACTTGCATGGAAATCCAATCACTATATATATATATATATATATATATATATATATATATATATATATATATATATATATATATATATATATAATATTAGTCTCGATACGATCTAAGTTGATCAAATTGGGAAAAATCAAGAGTGGGCAATATGGAGGACAGTTCAACAAAGTCTGAGAACGAGCATACAAGGATGGAGATTCAGGTCGTAATCAAATTTAAGTCAATTAAGTACAACCCAAGATATAAATATGATAAGAAAAGGTGATCGAAGTCGATTTGGTCGTGATTAAGGAAACCAGGGTTCAATGATATTGAAAACCTTTTTAGAGAAAAACAGGAAAAGATTTCATACGAAGTCAGTAAATCATCTCTCTCTAATACTATCAGTTTATCATTTGCCAATCATATTTTTCTCACAAACCCCAATATAAAATCAACCTTCATATGACTACCCTCAAATTTTCTATAACCTTCGGTCATCTAAATTTTACCATGATCACCATAGACAAAATTCAATCTTCTAAAACATTTTTCACGAAGCATACCCCTCTTAATTATGAGTCAACACTTATTCATTTAATCAAATTTTTTTTTCTCTCACCTCGTTTTAATTTAGATCCGAAACTTCTAAATCCAGTTTATGAAATTCTTGAACTTGTTTAAATCGAGTCTCGTATTTACTAAACTCCAATACCACTATGTCACACAAAATTTATTCTTGTTTATAAATCAACCTTCATATTTTCTTCAACGTTCACTTTCAAATGTTATCCTTTTGAATTCTACAATTTCTTCCAATCATCTAAAAATAATTCCTATAACGTAAAATCCTTGTGTTCTCTCTGTCTCTAGTCACCCTCTTAAAATATCTAGTTCAATTTCGCATAATCATTTTATTCAATTAAATTCTCCTTTCCATCTCTAAATTTCTACATAGCCTTGTAATAGTTTCCAAGAATCAATAACAAAGATTTTTACGTTCTCAAAACTAGGTTGACCTCTGATATCCTCATTAGTTTTTTTTTGAAATATATCCCTGAATTACTCATAACCAAAATTTTCTGCGATGTTTCTAATTGATAACATTTATCACTTGATTCCATTCTAAACCTTTACCACATCTTCCTCTCAATTTTTTTTTCATAATTGACATCCAACGTTCTGATTCCTACAAATCATTTTATGATAACCAATTACATCATTTTCGAACTAGATGATTTACGTCACTTCTTCAACATTTCTCAGATAAAAAAAATGATATGAAGATTCAAGAGTTTTCAAGGTATAGCTGACGGAATTATATACGAGACAGGGAATTGATAAAATCAGGACAGGTATATAAGACAAGAATGATGGTAATAAAAATACTGGCAGGAAAAGAATGATAAAAGAATCTGTTCTGCTTATCTGTTTTAAAAGAGGAAACCATTTTGAAATCCAGAACTAAAATATCAATCCCAAGATAAAGTCTAGCAAAATCATCGATTCATTAAGAAGAATTTCATGGTAAGAAGTTACACAAGGTTTATAAAACCAACTAAACTTACTCCTGAGTTAAATAATAGGAACTAGACAAAACAAACAAATAATAATTTTTTTCTCTTTTTTTTGAATGACTGAAATAAAAGTAGAGAAAACATGTTCAAAAATATTTAAGGTGCAATCTGATAATCATATGCGTCTATCCAAAATCATGGTACTCTAAGTCCTCGTCATACTAGTAAGCAAGGCTACGATAATCACAGAGCCCTTGACTTATGCACATATCTCTAGAATCATGGTATTTAACATTTTTGCGGTGCCGCTAGCTTGGCTACAAAAACCTTAAATTCCCACTCCCGAGAAATATATCCAAAGTCATACTATATGTCCTCACCATGCTGGCTAATGTGACTATAGAAGACAAGATTTCCATAACTTAGATGACCTAGCCCATATAATTTTATCTTGCCAAAAATTAAATTAAATCAACAATGAATGCTGAAAAGAAAAAAATATCAAATTTATCAACGAACATCAAAATTCAAAAATAAACATAATCCTTCAAATCATATAACTACAAACTCTGATGCTACTGCTAATATCAAGATTCAAAATTCCACAATCTTCATCAAAATCAATAAATACAAACTCAAATTCAATAATAATCCATCAAAATCAAATTCAACAACAGAAAGTAAAGATAAATCAAATCAAGGAAAAAGAGAGTTTTCAAATCGAAGTTAAACAAGATTCTCAAGGGTCGTCCCAGGAATCTCTCAAGGGTTCCTAACTGTGATTGAGTACCTTCAAAATATATCCTAATCCTACTGCAGGCTGTAGTGGTACTCTAGTTCGAATACCACTACATAAACTCGACCTGCATGGGCCACCACTAAAAACGTGTCACGACCCGCACCCTAGAGTTAGGGCACGAGGACGTAACAACGCCCAGCCTACGCCGCAGTGTCGGCGGTAGAACGCTGTCCTAGGTCTCAATGCATCTAACAGTATAAGACTAAACAGGTTATACTCCCCGAATGGGGGTGACATAGCAGAAAGTAACTCAATCACAACTAAGGAAGAAGGAGTACGATAAGATATAAAACTCAAATGAAACACAGAAGATCAGAGAGTCTAAGTGTCTAAGATACACAACCCAAAAATACATCTCAAATACAGTAATCCATAAATACATCTCAAGACAACTGAAAATAAACTATGAATAAACCCTAGCTATCTATACAACCTCTACTGTCTCCTCTAGGCTAGCAGGCAACCTCCAGGCTATCTGTAAAATTTATCAACGGGTCCAGTCAGGACTGGAGCGAGCACAATACATCTCAACAGATCATGGCAGGTTAAAAAATATAATCATGCAGTAAAGTAAGATACAGGATCTGAAAAAAATACAGTATGTAAACAGAGAAAGAGAACTGTAATAGAAATATCTACTATAAGTAGAGAGCTAACAGTGGCTAGTAAGTCAGAGTACAATATAAACATGTGAATGTTATAGGAGATTCTAGGAACTATACTATGGAGTGATTCTGGGAACTGCACTACTTGGATATTATTCACATGTCTACTTCTACTCCCCCGTACCCCCAATCAATACACAAGGATCCAACCAGGTTATGTTATGATTCCATGCAAAGGCCCACAAGGGGTGATACATGGATAGCCCATAAATGGGTGATTCTGGGAATGCCCATAATGGGGTGATTCTGGAAATGCCCATAAATGGGTGATTCTGGAAAGACTCTGTGATCATGAGAGTACATGTCACAAGTGATCGAAGAACCGTGAAGCATAGTGATACACCATGTAAGTGAAACGTACAGAACATGTAGTATACGATGCTCCCTGAGGGAATAACATCTCAATATAGGATCCATATAGTACTAATCCGTGTTACCAATGTGACAGCATCAAGTATAGTAATCTAAAGCAGGAAAATAATTCTAACAGGATATGAAATGATCAGAGAATGTACTCGCCTGATAACATGAACAACTGATAAGTATAGGGGGTCCAACTGAAGCCACAGAGTCCTATTTAAAGCAACACAGGTTACAAGACGTTCAAGTAGTAATAAATGAAACTCTACAAGCAATCTATATGATTCTAGGTTCTTCTAAGTCAAAACAACTCTAGGTCAACTCCGGTCAATAATCTAGTCAAACTAGGTCAAGTGTTGACTTATAGTTGACTTTGGGTCAACTGGTCAACTCTGGTCAACAGGGTAAATTCTAGTCTAATTATTGAAGATATAAAGTGTACTTCATTATTCGTACGTCGAAACTTACGATACGCAATTCGAGATAAAAAGATCAATGGTAAGGTTGATAATCTTATTATGGTGATCCACGTATCCATCTTGTCAATTTCAGCGATATGAGATCACTGGAATTGACTGAGCTCAGTTTCGTTGTACTAATCCCGAAATACGAACATTATAAAAATTAATTATTAATAATTTATAAAAAGATTAAACTCAGAGAAACTATAAACAAACATTGTCGGACGATGAAATAAACATCGCCAGCGTGTCCAGAATGGTCAAATTAGCTAGGATAGCCTACCCAACGGTCCAATTTGGACACAAGGGCAAAAAGATAATTTTGGGTCAAACGGTGTCCGTATCGGAGCCGTTTTGCACCGAAAAATGTGCGAGAAAACAAATCTATAAAATATAACAAGTTATATGTCCACAAAAGCAGAATGACGATACGAACCCAACGGTATCTCCAGAATTGGATTCCGTTGACTCGATCTCAATTTGGCCCGTTGACCAGAACTTGAAATTCCGGTTTGCACGAAAATGGATGCCGGAGCCAATGTTCTCAAAACTCAGCAAGCTACCCGTCAACGAGTCCAGAATGATGATACGAACTCAACGGTATCTCCGAAATTGGATTCCGATGAGCCGATCTCAAAATGACCCGTTGACCGGGATATTGGTATCCGACTTGCACCGAAATACGTGCCGGATCAAATGTCCACCAAAACCTAGCAAATTATATGTCGACGAGTCCAGAATGACGATATGAACTCAACGGTATATCCGGAATTGGATTCTGATGAGTCGGCGTCAAAAAGTTCCGTTGACCCAGAAAGTGGGACCCGCTTTGCACCGAAATGCGTGCCCGGATCCACGTTCTCCAAATCTTACAAATTTTATATAAAAACATGCCAGAACGACGCCACAAATCTAATGGTGGTGTCAGAAATGAAATCTGGAGTCCCGTATTCAAAAATGAAATTTTACAAGTTGGAAATTACGAATTTGGACGACTAACTTTGGCGTCGAATTCAACCAATCAAACAAGCTCACAATGAAACGAAACTGGAGGGGTAGTAAGAGGGTTATACCAGCTTCACACCGGAACTGGTAGCACGCCAAACGGAGCTGCGGTGGAGGAGATACAAGCTGACGAAGTTGGCAACGTGAAACTGTCCAAATTTAGTATAATTTAAACGGTCAACTTGGTGGCCGGTTTTGATGTATCAAACGATAAAATTAATGGACAAAAATTGACAGGGATGAAGGTGGATATACCGAGATTGTGACGGAGCAAAGAAATCGCCGATCCAACGGTCGAATTTCCGGGAAAACGTGCACGAAGTTGCTGCGACGGAGCGCCAAAACGAACTCGATCCCGCGCGCGTCACGACGGGACGTCGTGCAAAACGCACGAATCGCCTCGACGGCGCGTCCCGGAGGATGGTGGCCGTCAGGAAAAAAATAGACTAGGGTGGGGCGCTGTAATGTCCCAAATTCGTGATACGTATTTAGTGTACGTATACGTATTTTGGACCCATATTTTATTCAGTCATGATTAGTTATCTTGGTTTATTTTGCATTTACTTGGTTTTATTGGTATTGATAGTTTAAATGGTTTTAATGGTTCATTGGCTTATGTTTGGATTAGTGAGGCTTGGTTTATTCCTGGGGTTGGTTTGGTTCGGCTAGGCTTGGTTGCCTTGGTTCATCAAGAACCAAAGGGTGAACCCCCTACCTACCACCACCCATAGTATTTATTACCCTTTCTCCTTCTCTCTCTTCATTAATATCATCTTCTTCTCCACCATTTATTCCTGCACCTACCAAGAGAGAGAGCTAGGCAAGTGCATCTTGCTTCATGGAGGAACCCGAATTTTTATTGTTCCATTCTCTTACTTGCAGCATTTTAACTCACTTTAGTACTTGGCATTTCTCATTCCCATGGCTAGATTCTTGTAGATCTAAGTTTATTTTATTTTCGGATTTCTTGGGTTTTGATCTACTTAATCTTGTTATTTCTATGTTTTGATGGTTCCATATTATAGAACATTTTATTCTGCCCCATTTTGACCTAAGGAAGTTCGGATTTGGACTCTGGATGAAGGTTTTATGGAGCTTGGAAGCTTGGGTTCATGGTGTTCTTCTCCTCTGAAACATGGAGAAGAAGAACAGTACTTGACTTGACCGTATGAATAATTCATGCGGCAAGTGATTCCCAGCCGCATGGGTTGTTTCTTTCTCAGCCGCATGAGACTCGCATGAGCTCAGCCGCATGGGAAGTTCTACCCAGCCGCATGAGACTCACTTGAGCCCAGCCGCATAGGGAGTTCTCCCAGCCGCATGTGATTTCTCTAGCCTTGGCCGCATGAGACCTAACTGAATGGACCTGCATAAACCCCCTGCTCCTTTCAGCCGCATGCGTCCTTTCTTCTGAGCCGCATAGACCCGTGTCTTCTCGGCCGCATAAGGATCCATTCTCCTTCAGCCGCATGGACCCATATATTTTTCCCAGCCGCATGGGGTGCTCTGAATTGAGCCGCATATGCCCCTTCCTTACCACTGGTCGCATGAATCCATTCTCCTTCAGCCGCATGGACCCATCCCCCGCCAGCCGCATGAGTTCCCTATCATTCCTGGCCACATATGCCTTAGCCGCATGGCTCTTCTATAGCCCTGTATATTGATATTTTATTAGATATTTAGCGTCCATTTTATATCCTTACGCCTTTTTTTCTGAACTTGAAAATCATGAATTCATTTGATATGTTTGGAATTGATAATTGAGCATGACGTGATAGAGACCCGTAGTGGTGCACTCCTGACATAATAACCTGACATGACCTGATAGTGGCCCGTCGTGGCGCACTCCTGACTAGTACACTTGATATGATAAACCTGACATAATTATCTCGAATAGCTGTTGCGACGGCTACCTGACATGACATGACCTGTATAATTACCTGGACACCGTGGGCGATTGTGCTTGTACAAATAATCCAGTCCTGTCTTGCATCATGTCTAGGAGGGGACTCCTGAGTACCACGGTCAGGAGTACCTACTGAAATGGACTAAGGTTAATGACTAGTATAATTCACTAGACATGAAGAGATGTTCCCCAGTTACAGGCGATCCCGTTATCCCGGCCGCAAATGTTTGGACTTGTAGCCTGCTGACGAGTAGGGCACATTTCCAGCCCACTGTTATGTGGGGCACCTACCATTGTCACTTAAATAATTGAACTCTATTGTCAATCTAATGGATTGTACTCTCTAAATTGTCACTATAATGTTCGCCTGGATAACCTGGATAGCTGCAGGGCCTGTGACTACTTGGAGCATCTCATTGCATCTTGCTAGTAACTAGGATTGTGATAACCCTAGTTAGTTAATGTAGAAAGCCGTAGGCAATGATTGGCCGTGATTGAATGGATGGAGTATAGTCCAGTATAGTATTGTCTAGAAGTGATTGATTGCAAGATTGTACCAGAATGATTGAATGATTGTCACTCCAGATTGTCACTATAATGATTGTCACTCCAGACTGTCACTATAACGATTGTACTCTATTGTCACTCTAGCGTATTGCACTCTTCATTGTCACTTTATCATTGTACCCTCTTATTTTTACCTTAATAATTGTCACCTTCAGCAATAAATGATCAGGAGACTATGTTCTGTTCAGGTGAAGGGTTACAATCTCGGTCCCTGTTTGGTTTAAGGATTATAACCTGGCTTCCGGAATAGTACCTTCGTCTTCTCTTCATATATTGTCCAGCTATATTTTATTTAGCATGATTCTCTAGTTTTTTTATGTCAATGATACTTCGCTTAATCATTTCCTCTGATTGGGATAAGTGCATTGGTAGTGCACAAACCTCAATCTGCGTTATTTATTGTTGTTTTCTTACATGTTGAATGCTAATGATTTGTTGGCTTTAGTTCTTAAGTGAAGTCTCCTTTGTGGCACTTGCTCTTTCTGGGGTCTGACCCAGCTGGTTTTGTATGGCCAGATACCGGAGCAACACCAAAGGATCTCCCTGCTTTCCAGTCCGATGGTGGTCACCCGGCGTAACCAGGGCATCGAGTGGATTTTTTTTTGTTCTCCCACTGTAATATTATAAATTATTCTTTTGAGGCGTTTAGCCGACGAGCAAGTGTTAGCTCGATTGTACTTACTTACTGTCTGTCTACGGGCTGTAACATGATTGACAAGCCCCGGGGGTTGATCATGTGTGACTGAACTCCTGCTAGTCCTCACATTTTGTAACGACTAGCTTCATGATCATTCCGAATTTATAATGTATGGGACGCCTTACTATTGTGTATTTGGTGGTCTGACATCTTGTAACTATTATTAGTTGGTTGAGATTGAGACAATAGGCTATTTTATGACCTTAAGAGACTGATGGATTGTAGTGAAACCCTCACATATCTAGACAGCCGTGACCGTATAGCGGTATGGATTCCATTCTGTTATACGTAGCTGGCTATGTCTGCCCCCGCTCTCCAGTATTCTGGTTCTGGGGCGTGACAGGCGCACCCACGGCGAGCCACGGCAGCCCACGCGGCGGCGCTGCGACGTACGACGGCGGCCCACGCGCGCGCGTGTGCGCGCCTCCATGCAATGGTGCAACCGCTGTTGCTGTCCTCCGCCGCATGGGGCTGCGCGCGGAGGTGCGGCGAGGGGGGCTCGCACGGCCAGTGGCGGCGGGCACGGCGGTGGTCGTCCCGAGCGGAGGAGGTGGCGGCGGATGTGGTGGAGTTGATTGGAGGTGGTGGTGAATCTATGGAGGAGGAATAAGGAGGAGGTGAAGTCGATGGTGGCGCGCGGCCTGCCTGGCCAGGGTGGCCGGCGGCGAGGCCACGCCGGAGATGGTCGGGTGTGGTGTGGCTGGGCTGCTGTGCATGGGGATGTTGTTGTGGTGTAGTTTGTTTGCATGGAAAAATATTAGGGAGAGAGAGAATAGAGATAAGAGTGAATAGCTGTGAGAGAGAGGAGAGAGAAGAATCCTCCCTAGAATTTAGGGCCGGCCTAATGAGAGGGGGAAGAGCTGTGTGAATGTGAGGGGAATCAATGGTTGGGATTTATTTAGGTGAATCAAATGGCTATAGTTAAATATAGGGAAAAATAGGTTACCCTATAGGGATTTAAATAAGTAGAATTTTCCAATAAATATAGAAAAATATGTAGAAGGGTACTTGATATTTTTGGGCAAAAAAATATGAGGGTGTCATGATGAAGGGTAGCACAAAGCTGGACTGGACTCGGTGGAGCCGGATTGGGTCAAAACCGGACATTGTGCAAAAATTGAATTAAAATTAGGAATCGATGATCATGGGCAAATAAGTAACACATGGGGATTCCAATAAATGGGACACAAGTGGCGGATGGGTAGTAGGCTCAATGTGGGCCATGTCCATAGTTGGGGCTGACATGTTTTGGTCGACAGGGGACCCACAAATCAAATTGGAAAATAAATATGACACTGTGGAGTGAAATAAAATCGGGTCACGTGTCGAAAAAGTTGTGCGAAGCAAATGGAGCACAAAATGGCGTGTCTGAGTGGGACACGAAGGTCAAGGGTGAAGAGCGTCTCGAGTAGATCATCAATGAGAAGTTGGTTTTAAGAAACTGATTGGTCTTGTGCTCCCAATTTAAAAGTCATGGTAACGCGCTGAAAATGATCAAGGAAAAGAGTGTGAAAATAAATAATAATCAAATGGTCTAAATCGACCCGAAGTTCTGCGAAGCAAAAAGAGCACAAGGGAACAAGTTTGGATGGGACACTATATACCGTCATGAAGGCAATCATGTCCACTCCAAAACTCCTGAAGAAGATTTCCAGAGTTGAACATCCCTGACACTCTAAATATCAATGGCACGGGAAAGTACACTAATAGATAAATAACCAGAATAAATCATTTATTAAAACTAAATCAATCAGAAAATTTTTAAAAAATCAACCCGAAATTTTGGGTGCTCACAAAAACGGAGAATATAATCCGAATGGGCAGATTCATTAGGAATAAATTGCATATAAATGAAAGAATTCATTGGTATTAATGGCATATAAATGGCAGATTCATTGGTATTAATGACAATAAAAGTGACTGCCACTTGGCGCATGAGTTCGAGTTGTTAAATTTTGCCAATAAATGGCAGAAGTTGGGAGAGCTTATTATAAAAATGACTGCAACTTGGCGCATGAGTTCGAGTTGTTTCATATGTAAATAAAAGTCAAACTTTTCGTGGTTTTGACAATGTAAATGTAATTAAAAAATGATTGTATTATAAAAGCAGAGCTTATAAAAGACAGAAGTTCCTTTCCCAATTACATCATAATTACATTGTTGTTTTACAATGTCATTACTTGGTTCGTGTTACATATTTGCTTGAAAGCAACTCCTTAGCCCATGCCAACCTCATCGTTGTCATCTTCTGGTGAGTTTTATTGTTATTTCCTCCCGGTATTTCGAAGGGAGGAGTCGTCAACATATTCATATAATACGTCGTGTACAAGAGGCAGTTGGGTGCCCGTTGTTGTGGGCAATTTAGAGAACAATTCAGCACTTTGCTCTCATACTCCTTCTTTGTCGGGCATCTCTCCCTCATCATATCAACTTTTCTCCTGACGATAGGCTCTAAGGTTTTCTTCATTAATTCTGCATCCACCTTGCACGTATCGTACGTGTTTTGCCTCAAGGAGTTGTAGTGTGTCCAGTCGTAGGAGATAAAGTTGAATGTGAGCAGAGTATAGTGTTTGATGGATGCGTTAAAGAGTGGGATGAATAGCAACTCTATGTCGTCCTCCAAACCCATGACGAAGTCTATTAACTCTGTTTGGATGTCTTCAAAGGCGTCGGCTTTTGCGTTTTCTTCATTGGCACGTTGAACGATGGTCTGTTTCCCAAAAATAATACACAATATCATGAGTAATTTTTTTCTGTCATTTTTTATCGGTTTACACATGAATATGGATTTTTTTGTTTGAATTCTTACCAATGTGTGGGCCATCATGAATGCAGACCACTTATGTGATTGGGACGCCGGCTTTTTTTTGGATCAATGGCACCTCCTTTGAACTAGACGGGGCACATCTTTTACTGCCTTGAATTTTTATCAGCTTCCTTATTATTATGTCCAGTATGCCAGCCTCCATGTCGTCATAGTTGAGTATGTCTTGCATGTCTACTGCCGACAGCTGGACTGAAACTTCATTTTTATCCTTTTTCGGATAAAATTCGTATACCATATCACTGCACATAAATTTAGTTTAGATTAAATTAATAAAGATAGATTCTCATTACATAATTGTGAAAAAAGTCTAGAAAAAATGAAAGAAAAAAAGGGTTCAGAATACATACTTTGGAGAATTCTTTCTGGGAATTACGATGTCGATGTATTGTTTCTTCAGCTCTTCATCCGCATATTTCCAAAGTAAGAGTTCATCGCATTCCCTTAGTATGACACGGTTCTTCTTTAATTCAGCCATTTTGGCGTCTTCTCGGAATTTCGGAGCGGCATTAACCTTCCGCTTTTTATTAGCCTCTCCAACTGTATTGCTTTTTATTAACCTCTTTCCCCCCGATCCTCCTCTTCTTCTGACTTCTCTTAGAGCAGCAAGTTCAGCAGCTGCTTGAAACTCCTCACGCTGAAGTGCTACAACCATGGCTTCGAGATCTTGAATTTTTCTATCCTTTTCATTGGCTTCAATATTAATCGATTCAACTTTATTTTGAAGCTCCCTTTTCTCCTCAACGAGCCTTTCATTTGTTTCTCTGAGTTGCTCGGTTGTTCGCACTGAAATAAAATAAACAACAATGAAATGTATGATGTGAACCTAACACGGAGAATGACATTCTCCGTGTAATATAATACGGAGAATAGAATTCTCCGTTTGGAATTACACGGAGAATAACCTTTCCAGTATCGAAATGATAGGGAAAAGCAATTATCCGTTTCAAATAACACGGAGAATGACTATTCTCCGTGTTATAATACACGGAGAATAGTCATTCTCCTGGAAGATTCCAAATCAGAAATTTGAAATAGAAAAGATTTTACCTTGTGCATGTAGCTCTGATTTAAGAACAGAATTCTGCTTTCTCAAATCCTCCAGTTCATGCACAGAGCCCTCCATCACAACATTGACTGCACGTTGTTGTGCTTCTTGTGCCTCGAGCTCTTTCAGCTTTTCTTTGAGTTTCTCGTTCTCAAGGTTGGCTGCACGTAACTGCGCTCCTTGTGCCTCCATCTCTTTTAACTTTTCTTTGAGTTCTTCATTTTGCTTAAGAATATCAGAATGATGTCTTCTCAAATCCTCCAGTTCATGCACAGAGCCCTCCATCACAACGTTGACTGCACGTTGTTGCTCTTCTTCTGCCTCGAGCTCTTTCAGCTTTTCTTTGAGTATGGTATTCTCAAAATTGGCTGCACGTAACTGCGCTCCTTGTGCCTCCATCTCTTCTAACTTTTTTTTGAGTTCTTCATTCTGCGCAAGAATATCAGAATGATGTCTTCTCAAATCCTCCAATTCCTTTGCTGAGTCGTCCATCGCAGTGCCAATTTCATGATGCTGTGGTATCCGTTGTTCATCAAAATTATCCCCACCTGCTTCTTGGTGTTCTTCCTCTCCCTCTTTTTCAACTTCTTCTATAGGTGGCTCATCTTCTTTGTGCCCTTCTTCTTCTCCAACAGGTATAACCAGATCTTCAAATATCATCTTCGATCTCATTTTGTTGTGATATTCGGCCTTGAGGAAGTTTGAGATTTCGTACCCATTCCATGTGAAAAATCTTGGGTAATCAGAAATTGGGGCGAACTTCCTTTCCACAAATTTACTATGTTCTGCAAACCAATAGAGGAAGTATATTGTGCAACGTTCCAATTTGTGGAAAGCCATTGAGTAATCCTCCTGTTCAGTTTTGCTTCTACTCCTCTTTATGCTATCCATTACATATGACAGGATTAACCTTGGTCAGCATATACTGTTGATGACGTCCACACTGTCTACCAAGGCCAAGAATCTGTACGGCAAATTTGAACCGCCAGACTTTGTAAAGAATACTGTTTGGCACAAGTGGAAGATTATTAGCTTGGCCAAATCATCTGGATTAACATCGTTATCTCCGCCACGAAGTCGTCGTAACAATTCAGAGAACTTGTCTCTCACTTCCTTATTTGTGACTTCTGAGTGTTTGTCCTTGGTATTAGCCAGCAATCTTGTGAAGTGATCTCTACACAGGCTCAATGATGCTGGTCGTGTGGGCTGCTGTTGTTTTTCTTTTATCAATCTTCTGTAAGAAACATCATCATCGCTTTCTTCATTCAGCGGTAGACCGAATATGACTGCCATATCCTCGACGCTTGGCACGATTTTAACAGTGGTGCTCAATTCAAAGCACCCGACGCCATCTTCTTCTTCTGTGTAACTTGCAAATAAATTCTCAAGCCCTTCGGAGACCTTGGCCACTTCGGAGACGTGGACTCTGTTTTGGTAGAAAATCTCGACAAAATTCCAGAAACCGGTATTCTTCAAGGAACCAATAACTGGCTCAGGTAAACGGCCAACATCTCGATTGACCTCCTCCATAAGATTTAGCATTGGCTTGAAGGTAAAACGGAAAAGTCTTGAATCCTTGTTCCTGACAGATTTTTTTTCTACAAAACAAAAAAAAACAAAAAATTAGGTCGGAGAATGGCCATTCTTATGGGTTTTAACACTGGGAACGGCATTCTCCGTTTCAAGTTAGACGGAGAATTTTATTCTCCGTTCCAAATTAAACGGCGAATAGAATTTAACATTCAAATGCGTTTTATGACGGAGAATGTCATTTTCCTTGTAATATATACAGAATTTGCGAACATAAAATCAAAGTTATACCTTCTGTTTGCACTTCTTCTTGCACTTCTTTTTGTTTAGCAACTTTTTCCTTTTTTCTTTGTGCAACTTTCTTAGAATAGGGTTTCCGTTGTTCTCCGTCTATCGCTTTTGGATTTTCTGTAACTGGTGCATCTTCTCTAATTGGTGATGCTGCCGGTGATGATTCTGCCGCTGATGCCGACATGGTGTGAATCTTGCGAATAGGGAGGAAGGTTTGAAGATTTTGGAGGAGAATGACCTAGGTTTGAGTACAGAGTGGATTATGGAAGAAGAGGAAGCTCCGAAACGGTTTTCTTTTTTCTTTTTTTTAATAAAAGAGTTCGAGGGTGTTTTGAATTAATTAGAAGGGCAAAAATGTCATTCGATGGAAGGGCAAAAGACTCCTTTCTGCTTAATTATATTAATTTGAAGGACAAAAATGATTCTGCTTAATCAAAAAGAATTGAAGCCGTTTGACAAAAATGTCATTACAACTCAACAAAACAAATGAACATAATACATTAGGGGTTTTCATACATTAGATATAAAAGAAGAAGAAAAAAAATCATCGTCTTCCATATTCAATCAGATTGAACTTCTTTTTTAGCTCTTCATTGTGCTCTGAAGTTGTAATCCATTCAGCAGCTTTGCGTCTTTCCTTTCCCGCATCAAACTGCATATAACAACATAACATCAAAAATATTGCTCTAAAAAGTTGAAGTTTTTGACGACATATTTTCATACTTACATCGAGAGAACGGTAGTCTAGACTACATCGGTCTTTCATGAATGATATTACAAAAATCCCACAATCAACATAATTGCCTTGGCGGAGAACATAAGAAGGACGTTTTATTGCAAAAGTACAAAAGCTGAACCTAGCATCTCTCAGCTTCAAAATCTTTTCTTCGAGAAAGATATCCAAATTTGAAAGCTACAATTACCATAATACAATATGTATTAGTATACCGCGTATCTTGTACCCAATTCATAAAAATTGATGAATATGAGCTTACTATTTTTTTTATGACTGTTCTGCTTTGAATCAGATCATCTTTAGATGCAAGTGAGTCCCAAATTTCAACAATCCTTTTTTTAACCAGAACTCTTGCAAGAGTATAGTGTTCGCCCAAATGAATGGGTATGTATATCTGAATCAGGATAATTAGGTAAAACAAATTAGTAAATTTTCAAAAAATTAGGATTAATATTTAAACATAAATACATTAATACCTCTTTACAAGTGCTTAAAGATCCCATGTAATCCTGAAAATATTTAAACTTCTTCCATAATTCATGAGGCTTTTTGACGGATGGAGGTAACGTGACTTTCTACATACACATCAATTAATACATTACGAAGGACAAACAAACGAGAAAATTGTTAATGCATATGCATTGAAGAATAAAATGCTCACTCACCGACATTCTTATTGGTAAAAACCATACATTAGCTTTATTGGAGGTTCTTTTCCGTTTCTCCGCGGTGAGAAGAGCAGAGACAATACCTACAATCTGAATAAATCATTAAAAATGTCAGCGATGGAATCGAAGTAAACATAAATGGCATCTAAGAAGAAATATACTATCTATACATACCCAATTGCTAATTTTTGTTAAAGGAGCTAAGGTCTTCATCTCCCACCGAGACACATAGTTTTTGTTGCAAGATGATATTATTTCTCTAAGAAAAGAAACGAATAAATTAGGAGAAAAAAACTGTTGGAATTAAATCAAAACTCATATTACTTACTCGTCAGGTCTATCATCTGCAAAAATATAGTCGTAATATCTCGAAGAAACACTAGTACAATTGCTAGGCTTCGAGGTTGAACCCCTTATTAAATTTTTCGATGGTGTGACCGGATGTAAATTTCTACGCATTCTTTTAGAAGGACTGCTAAAGTCAGTTTCTTCTATAGCGTCCAATACGAGAAATTGGTCCAATGCTTTACTACGATACTGTAGCTCCACGTCCTCCTCTTCGGAAGAAGATACAACGGAAACCACCTTCACATTATTAAAGGCTCCAGATGAAGATGCCTTCTTCAAAGCTGGAGATTCTTCAAACTTCTCAAAACGCCGAGATAAATTCATTTGTTCAATTTCTAATGAACAAAGCTTAGAATTGATCTTTGCAACATCAGCTAAAATCTTCGACAGATGTTCTTCAATCTTGTGCAACATACGCGGAATGAAGGTTTCATTTGGAGCTGGCATCCAATCTTCTACGTCTTCTATATTTCCCACCACACGAGTAGACATCTTGAGAACAAGAAAACTATTGTATTTCAGAAAACTATTCTATGTACCTCAGAATGAATAATAGTACTATGAAACAAGAAAACTATTGTATATATAGCAAGAGAGAAGTACAAAAAGTGAGGAAGATGGAAAGACAAATAAATTTCGAGACTAGCAAACAATCTACTAGCCGTTTGATTGAGGAGGGCTCCAGGAAGATTCTACTAGCCGTTTGATTGAGGAGGACTCGAGGAAGATTCTACTATCCGTTTGATAAATACAAAATGTTATCGTGATCAACTTCAATTAAGGAACTCTATAAGAGGTTTAATTCCGCTTGATTGAGGAACTCGACGAAGTCCGCCGCGAACCGGAACTTCTTCTTCTTTTCTTCTTCATCTCCGTTTCTCCTTCCACCACCACCACTATGTCCTGTAGCTTTATAACAAAAATATTAAATTGTTAGATGAAACAAAAAAACTAATTACGGAAAGATTACTAAATCAAAATCAAACAGAACACATATTCATAGAAAACATGAGATTAAAGATGAAAGTGTCACAGAAGCAACACCACAATTTTATAACAACTAAGCAGACTCTGCTAAGCAATAACTAAAATTAGGGATTGTGTCCTCCTTGGATTTAATTTACACAAAGAAGAGATTTGAGAGAACGTACCATTCTCCGTCCTAAATGTACCATTCTCCGTCCTAAATGCACCATTCTCCGTCCATTCGCCGTATTAAAAGCAAATAGAATGGCCATTCTCCATGTTAAAAGCAAAGAGAATGGACATTCTCCGTCCATTCGCCGTATTCACCGTCCATTCGCCGTATTAAAAGCAAAGAGAATGGCCATTCGTCGTATTCTTCGTCCATTCTCCGTCCTAAATGTACCATTCTCCGTCCACTCGCCATATTAAAAGCAAAGAGAATGGCCATTCTCCGTCCATTCGTCGTATTAAAAGCAAAGAGAATGGCCATTCTCCGTCCATTCGCCGTATTAAAAGCAAAAAGAATGGCCATTCGCCGTATTCTCCGTCCATTCTCCGTCCTAAATGTACTATTCTCCGTCCATTCGCCGTATTGAAAGCAAAGAGAATGGCCATTCTCCCAAAAAAATATTCTCCTCGAAAATATTATCTTTAGAAAAGTTAAAAAATAATCCGCCCGACCTCAGAAGCAGGTTTCCTCAGTTCACCACCACCACCATGACATGTAGCTTTATTAACAAAATATTAAATTGTTAAATGAAAAATAAAATTTAAGACAATGGCATGGGCAGTAAAATTAGAGCGGCGCCGCTGGTACTTCTCCTTGTTCGAGGAGGTCTCGATGACGTCCGACGCGAAGCGGACCGATTCTTCTCGGCGCAGCTGGTACTCCTCGTTGTTCTAGGAGGGCTCGACGACGTTCGATGCGATCCGAACCGATTCTTATTTCCTTCTTCATCTCCATTTCTCTTTCCACCACCACCAGCACCACAACGACTACCATGGCCTGTAACCAAAAAAAATAAAAATAATAAGGTTCAGATTAATTTGGATGGACGAAAGATAGAGTAAATATGAGTTAATTTAGGATGTTTATTGAAAAAATTAAAGTGAAGAATGACCTGCTAAAGCAAGTTACCAACAGGTCAAAAGTCTAAATCAGCATTAAATGATGTCTCATGTATTATTTTATCTGAATTTAATCTGAACCATTGGATCAACATCCAACGGTCCAGATTTCGGATGTATCGATACATCCATTTCTAGCGGATGTATTGTAGAATTTTCCATATATATATATATATATATATATATATATATATATATATATATATATATATATATATATATATATATATATTAGTTCAGTTCAGGTTCAAAGTTTCAAATCCGAAAACTGAATCGTAATTACCGAAAATTTGAATTCCAAAATCGAGTTCCGAAGATGTAATATCTAAAACCGAACAAAACGACTAATTCGGTTCGATTTGGATGCTGCATATATGAATTGGATGTCTTTACTCTCTAGGGAGGGTTGAGGTGTTGGATTTGACTCAGATTTGATCTCTACTTCAAGGAAACTATAGGATAATACTTTCTTTTGTTTCTACTATCGAATCGAGTTTAAAATTAGTTCTCAAGTATTTAAAAAACCCAAAACACTATATCTACTCTTTATAAGAGGTTTGGAAATGACTCAAATTGAATCGTGTAAGCGGTTTGTAAATCCTCCATCAATTATTAAAAAAAAAATCTCTCTATACTCATTAGGAAGCTTGGAAACTACTCAAAATTGAGCCGTCTTCCATTCCGCATAACCGAAAACCCAGTATTTTTTAACATATATCTATAATAAATTATAACTAAAACATGAAAAAGTCTATAACAAATCCTAAATAAAATATAAACATATATATAATAAATCTTAATTCAAACATATTCAAATATCTAAGCAGTTTTTTAGCAATATCAGAATAAAAAAATATTTTACTTGCGTTGCACGTTAATTTACTAGTCTTTTATAATTGTTTTGAGTTTTAAACTGATTAGAGTTTACGAAGTGATTACAATCCTTATTTATATTTTAAAAAATTGGAAATTGCTGAAATACCCACTTTCGGGGTGGGTGTTTATGAAAAATCCACCCGCAGGATGGGGTTTATGAAATACCCAAAATTATATATTTTCACGTTAAATATTTCAAGATTCCCTTTAGATGTTCTGTATTTACAAAATTGCCATTTTGATAATACCATAACTACCCATTCGCGCAAATTTGGTTATATATATGTATTTGAATTCACAAACTCAGATTTGGATTGCGATTTTCGTCTTCTTCTTTTTCACGAGAGATCTGAATTCCATTGCTCTCATTTTCAGCAGAGATCGCAAAGATCGTTCGTAGTTCATTGTGCTTTTCTTCAGTTGAACTCCGATCATCGCTCACATCATCATTCATCATCATCATCATCATCATCATCATCATCATCTTCGTGGAGAGATTTGAAGTTTTTCGGCGATTAAGTCAATTGTGGAGAAAAGATCTTTTTCTTCTCTTTCTGTAGATCTTAAAACAAGGTGAGAGTTCAGATATATAGAAATTTATTCATCATCTTCGTAGATCTTGAAATTTTTGCTGAATTTGAATTTGTTATGAAGATTTTTAATTGAGAAACGATTAAAGAGATCTTCAATTTGGTTCTTTTGTGTTGATTTGAGCTTGAATAACTCCAGAGAACTTCTATTTTGGTTTTTTCTCTCCTAAAAATCTGATTTCAGAAGTGATGCAACATTTTTCCAGATATCCTTTGTGCGAATATGACGGCGAATGATATTCGCCGTGCTAATATGACGGAGAATGGTCATCCTCCGTTCACTTGTCACAGAGAAAGATCATTCTCCGTTCACCTCTCACGGAAAACAATCGTTCTCCGTTTTACACATGACGGAGAATAGTCATTCTCCGTTATAGTAGGACGGAGAATGATCAACTGTTCTCCTTTATTTTAACACGGAGAATGGTCATTTTTTGTGATTTTAACACGGAGAATGACCGTTCTCCTGCATTTTAACACGGGAAATGGTCATTCTCCGTGAATTTAACAACGGAGAATGATCATTCTCCGTGATTTTAACACGGAGAATGACTATTCTCCTGCATTTTAACACGGAGAAAGACCATTATCCGTCATTTCCGTCAATTTAACAAGGAGAATGACAATTCTCCGTGATTTTAACACGGAGAATAGTCATTCTCCGTCATTTAACACGGAGAATGGCTATTCTTCTGCATTTTAACACGGGAAATGACCACTCATTCTCCTGTATTTTAACACGGGGAATGGTCATTCTCCGTTATTTAACACGGAGAATGGCTATTCTCCTGCATTTTAACACGAGAAATGGCCATTCTCCGTGATTTTTCCACGGAGAATGTTCATTCTCCTACATTTTAATACGGAGAATGACTATTCTCCTGCATTTTAACACATGAAAAGGCTATTCTCCGTCATTTTAACACGGAGAATGACCATTTTCCTGTATTTCATGAACATAACTTAAAGTTATACGTACCTTCTTTTTGTCCTTCTTTTTGCTTATCAGCCTTTGGCTTATGTGCAACTCTCTTATTTCTCTTCACATCAGCTCTCTCTTCTCTAACTGGGGTTCCAGTTGATGATGATGATGAAGTGTGAACTGATGATGACGACATGGTGTGAAGATTGCGAATGGAGAGTCACTGACGAGTTTTTGAAGTAAGGTTTGAAGATTTTGGAGGAGAAAACCTAGATTCGAATTTTTTTTTTTGAAGAGTAGGTTTCGTGGGTGTTTTCAATAAATTAGAAGGACAAAAAGATCATTTCGCACCCTTTTATATATTTTTCGCTAATTCTGGACATGCGATAAAATATTATTTTGCGGTGAATTTTTCATAAAACTTTTACGGTTTTTGGACATTTGATAAATTTTCTCTTATTGTGTGCCTTTGATTTCAATCCAATGCAGATTACACTAAACACAAAATATGTATAGAACGGTACAACAAAGGCAAATATGACAACAAATTAAGTAAGGGCTGTGAAATTAGAATCTGAATTTTGTAGTTAACCAAATTGACATTGACTAAAAAAATACTTGACATAGCTACCAATTTTTCTTTTTACGTGGATTGATGTTCATCATTCCTTCTTGTTCACAAGTAGTTAAAAAAAATGTATGTCTGAAAAGAATCAAGAACAACATCAACAGGAAAAGACCTTTGCATTCAACTCTTTCTCATTTTGTTTACACAGAGCCATTACTTTACAGAACCACTCCATCTCCATTCCATCTTAAAGAGAGAGTAGCATCATTCTGAGGATCGAAAAACTATTTGTATACCTTGTACATACAATGCATAAAGTTTCCATAACATAGCACAATTTTCTTTTCTTTTTGTTATTTTTTCACTTTTCATTCTTCGGCTTCACTGATTCTGATAGATAGGGCGAGACCTCAGGCTCCCTTCATCATCTAACCCTGAAATAGGTATACTGCGTCCTACCTGATACTTGGCAATCGATAACCGGATACAAATGAGTGACAGATTGAGAGGTTTAAAAAAAATTACGACCAATAAGTCTGACGACACGGGAAAGAACAGAATACCTGTTGCCTTCGTCTGCGGTGGAATAGGGTTACGACTCTCGCAATAACTGCCAATGGTACCAGAATTCCAGCAGTCGTCAACACCAAAAGCTGATTCAGTACAATATGTCACAGTAGAGGTAAGCGAATCGATATATACAATTCGAAATCCATATGAATTAAAAGATGACAGTTCGTTGATCGGGTATCCTAGTGTGTCGGTATGAGCAAAATTTAAAATGCATATATATGCAAGTTGTGATCCTGTACAAAGTTACCGAATATATATGTTAGTAAGAATTCTCAACTCTGTATTTTAGACTCTGAAATTAAAATATAAAATAAAGATCTAACAGAGACCGATGCTTGAACTTGGTTCAATGTTCTTATGACAATATTCGCCCGGCACTAATGCTTACGGTTTAATGGCGATTAGTTTTCCAGGATAAAACGGTTCTTCTCCTTCGGTAGCAGCACTTCACATGCAGGAACATGACGAAGCAATGTAGGTAGTCTTTCGCTCTTAGACTTAATGTTTGATGAATGAATTGAGCGAGTGAATTATTCAAACACTTATGCTTTTATAGATGATAAAGAGACCCAATGGAAAGGACACACATTTCCAATAGATTCGTTGAATAGATTCGTTGCCATAGATTCGTTGTAAGAAAACAATTATTATCATTAATATTTCAAATATACATTCACTTTTCCGACAATATATACACAGCATTTGTAAGTAATTCATGAAATCCTGACAAATTGATACATACTGAATTTAAAGGGAATTTCAGTTTTTGTAACAGATTGATTCTTTGGTTCTAAATGTATTACCGAGAAGAGTATAAGGGAATACTCCTCGTCTGCACAGAGCATGAGCGGAAGAGAGTGTCGAAGGACCAAGAGAGTCATGAACTGGAAACAGAGCACAGAGGTGAACTAATTACTTGTTCATAATGTTAAGAAACAACGAAAAGAAAAAAAAAAAACCATCATACTTCATCTATGAAGCGACTTACGATTACAGCCACTGCTCTGCAACTTCGACTAGTTGAAAAAGAACTGTACTCGTCTCCAGAGGAGCCTATGACACCACCGTGTCGGTCAGAAGGAACCATGGTTATGAACTGAGAATCGCGGAAGTCCCTACATGATATATCCCAAGTTCCACTGTTAATCACCGTATAGACACAGGTTACTGAATAGAATAGAACAGAGATATGTCTCACCTACAATATACATACACAATTGAATATAAACACATAGATGTACTAGTTTCCGAACATGAAGGCAGAATATACCCATATATTTGTGGGATATGACCCAAGTATACCACCCTCAAACCTTTCGTATCTGTATGTATCTTGGTAGCAAAGGCACTCCAAAAACATGTGGGTCGTGACGTGACAGACACGTATTGGACACAATTTGGAATCTCCAAAATATGGGCCGTGTCGTGTCGGACACAGGTATTGGACAGGGACTCCAAATACACTATGACACACCAAAATATATGCGAGGGACGGGCTCACCACGTGGCAGTGGTGAATGGTGAGCTCGTCCAAGGGTATAATGACACATGGTAATACCTTACTATTTTTGGTAATCATATCTTAATGATACTTGGCAATTGTTTGATTAGTTTCTTTTTTGGCATTTGATATTATCATGTGTCATTATACCATTAGATCGGCTCATTATTCACCACCACTGCCACGTGGTGAGCCCGTTCCACTGAATAATTTTTCCGTGAATACAGGAACAGCCGCACACACTGACACAAACACACAAATGCATATATAAGTGCATACTTGTGTACATTATACCTAGAACCTTAAATGAGTAATTCAGGAGGGGTTACCTGAAGTTCATTGGGATACTCCCATAGTGAAACAACGGTGGAGGAGCAGTATAACCAGGCTCGAATTGCTGAAATTAACAGCATAAAGAGAATGGAGGCTAAAATTAACAATAGACAATTATATACCTAAAAAAAATCTAATAATAAAGTAAAAAAAAACAAAAATAATATTCACCTGAAGGCATATCTCACACATGGTGTCACCCTTCTCATCGCACCACCTCTGGACACATTTCCTGTGAGCATGCTACAAAAAAAATGACAAATATATATAAATCTTACAAATGAGCAAAAATATATGAGAAAATACTCTAAATTTGAAGAAAGATCTAGCAATCAGTTGGGATATCATTTGTAAAAAATAATCCTAAATATTTAACATTTGATTAGCAGTGCAATCTTGGAGAAAAAAAAAAAAAAAAACATTAGCTGAATAAAAAGCCTGTCTTATAATAAATCATGGACTTATATAAACTTATATAAGGTTATAGATGGACTAATTTTCATACTTGAACCCTATGCTCCAAGATGATAATCCAAAGCATTCCCTTCGCTCTCCAAGTCTCAGAGAGCTTATGACAATGTTGCACGGACAAAAAAAAAAAAATTGTTGTGTCTGTATCGTGTCGGTATCTGTATTGTATCTGTATTCCTGTAACATAGTTGACTACCTCGTACCTATTTGAAAATGTCCATACAACTGTATCATTTTCGGTATTCGTAGGTTTACGAAAAGAGGGGAGGAAATTGGGGATAATGAATATGTAGACCAACAAATAACAATTGCCCAATGGCTTAACCAGTCTCTTTTAATTAGAAAAACCTAAATAATTAATATACTCAACATGGAGAACTCAACTAAGCAATTTATAATAAGGGTTATTAACACTAACCTTCCCTTTGTTTTTGGTTTGTTAAACGGACCTTCCTTCCTTTGAAAATAATTACTCAGACCTCCCCTTCCCTTTATGTTGTAAGGTTGGTTAGTGTAATAACCATTTACGTAAAACATAAAACACAAGGAAGGTCGGTGTAATAAACATAAAAAATAGGGGAGGTTAGTGTAATTATTTTCAAAATAAGGAAGGTCCGTTTAATAAACCGGTGAGGTTAGTACAAATAACACTTTTAATAAAGTAACAAGAAGTAAGAAAATAGACAATTAGACACATAACAAGATTAATTAAGACTAACTTGGGATTTTTAATTCACCTTCAAGCTACCACTACATGAACATGGGATCTCCATGTTGGAGACCTCGTCTTCTTCTTGGCAGATTTTACACTCCACCAACTTCGTGACCTCGAAATCGACTATGGGGACACCCGAAGATGCCAAGCGCTTCCGGCCCTCGATGGTGGCCTCCGGCGTCGACGACTCAGTGAGCAGGCGGTCTACCAACAGAGCGAGATGGTCTCCCATAGCAAGATGACACTCAAATTAATGAAGATCCTAATGAGAGCAAAAGCAGTGTTAAATAATTCGGAAATGATATTTTGCCTGCGGTTTTGTAACTGCGGGCTTGACCGCGGCCCGACGTGGCAGCCAACCATTGCCCCCCTCCCTTCTGCTATCGTCGGGCCCCACCTGGACAGGGGCCCAATGGCCAGCCGCCACGTATACTGATGGTCACGCCCGCGGTCATAAACCTAAATAATTTGACTCCCTTTGTTAGTATTGTATACAAATGGAAGAAAGAGATGAAAAAGTAGAGAAAGGTGTTTAGGTACCTTTACCTCTCACCAAGAACAATTAATAATTAAACTGCAGTAAGAAATTCAAGAAACTGCATGTGTTTGCTGGCAATGCATGAAAATGAACAAAAGCAGTATGAGAAGTGGGTGAGAAAGTACCTGCTTACATTAAGCGCAAAATAACTATATATCCTTGAAAAAACAGTTTAAATTAGGATTTGTTATAATATAATTTGAATACATTATAATTAAAATTTGTTATAGATATGTTTATATTTTAATTAGAATTTGCTATAAATATGTTTATTTTAATTATAATTTGTTATAATATATGTGTAGGTAGTTAGATAATATAGATATTAGTTAGGATTGTTTTTCTTCTTCTTAATTTTAGTTATAGTGAGAATATAAGTACGGCTTAGACAACTCATTTGGAGCCATTTTCATACGTCTTTATAATAGTAGAGATGAGATGTATCACACGACTGCACATGTACGTAACGCTATATGTGAATATATTTTTTTTAATTAATAAAAATATTAAATAATATAAATGAGAAACAATTTAAAATCTGAACAGAGAGTAACTACTATATAAGTTTATCTGAACGGAAAATTTACCTACATAAATAAAATTATTTTTAGACTTCACCATCTATTATATAACTAGAGGATATGCAACACATACAAAATTGGTGTTAGTGGAACACGTGGCATTGTGTTGAAGCCCGGGAGTTTAACTCTTATTATGGAACATAAACTCCATATATATGAACTGATAAATTTCATGATGAATAAAAAAGAGCAGAGAATCGTTCAGAAACTAAATAAATACAAGAAGTAAAATGTACTAATAAATACACATGACATTAAACTTTGGATTAGCTAGAAAGAACCAAACAATAGTCAAAAGAAGGAAGAGAGCTAGATGAGCTCAACAATAGAAAGAAAGAAGAAGGAAAGACCCACCAAAAGAGAGGAGGAAGGTTACCAACAAGATTGGAAAAGGTGGCAAGCTTTTGTATGGGGGGTTTTGATCACTTCCTTCTGGCTTTTACTTAGGAGGTGGGGTTTGTGGAAGTGTGGAAGTGAAGGAAAAGAAGGGGAGAGGGAGAAGATTGAGATGGAGTGGAAGGAAGGAAGCAAGAGATGGAGTGGATGTTTGCTATGGACTGAAATTTGCAAGACAGGTTTGCCCATCAAAATATTAATATTTGTTTGTTGTATTATTAAGTTTCATATCCATGGTTAGTCCTTAACCCATGTAGCCATGCTTTGCTTCCTTATCAGGGGTGCAACTCGGACGGGCTGGATCGGACCTAAGGTCAATCCGAGTTCAATCCGATGAATCATAAGCCTAGTCCGAGTCCAAGTCCGGCCCGACCTCGGATTCAACATACGAAGTCCAAGACCAAGTCCGGAGGATCGGGTTTGGCTCGGGTTGAACTCGGGTTGGATCGGATCCATCGGATTTATCGGGCAAATATAATATTTGAAATAATTTTAGAAATCAAATAGCAATAAAGTTTTTATCATTACAAAATATAAACTGAAATAAGATTTAAGATAAGGAGTTAAAGAGTTCGAGTGAAAAAATTTAGGATTTAAATTTTTTATTTAAGAAGTATATATATATATATATATATATATATATATATATATATATATATATATATATATATATATATATATATATTGTGTGTGTGTGTGTATATGTGTGTGTGTGTGTGTCCCCGAGGCCGTAACCCATTGGGAACGGCGAGACACCCCGGCGTGGAGGACGTGGGTCGAGCCTCCTTGGGAGCAATGCTCCCAAGCTCCATTAAGAAGTGGACACCAAATATATATATATATATATATATATATATATATATATATATATATATATATATATATATATATATATATGTGTGTGTGTGTGTGTGTGTGTGTGTGTGTCGGGTTTCGGATTCTTCGGGTAATCTGACACATGAACCCGAACCCAACCCAATTTTTGATTGGGTTTAAATATTTTAACCCAAATCCGAACCTGAACCCGAGTATCTTCAACACTAACTCAACCCATTAACGAATATATCCGATCGGACTCGGATTTAGCCCATCCGAGTTGCACCCCTACTTATCCTTCTATCTCATCTTAACTTGTAGCCTCCCAATGAAATTCTCATGCTAGTTTGCATATGTAGCTAACTTGTTTTTTTCTTCTTTTAAATGGGGAAATTGTCAAGGAGTAACTTTCTCCTAAATATCGTTTGGAAGAAGATTAAACATTTATATTGTCACGAAGAAACTTATAGAATTACCCTTGCAAAAGTTTTTAAAAAAAAGTAAATGAAAAAACGTATCAATATGAATGTGTAGAAATTAACATTAAAAAAAGGAAGGAAAAAAAATAACTTCTTGTATTATTTATGTTTTGATACAATTTATTTCCGGCAATATCAATTTTTGTTTTACTTCTTATAGTTAGTTATTTTATAATTTTATACATCTAGTAACTACCAACTACTCAGCTGTTTAGTTAGGTTTTGAAGTCCCTTATGGTGTGTTTGATTGCAAGGTGGAAATGTGGAAAAGAAATTAATTCTATGGAATTATCGTCCTAGGAAAAAAATTCCATAGGAAAAAAATTCCATAGAATTTTAAAAATTTCCCACGTAAAACTTAATTTGGTGTTTGATTGTCATTATTTTCCACGAAATAGTTATTTTTCCATGAAAAATAATATTTTTCTATGAGTTGGACAAGTTTCATTTTCCACCGTTTCAGAAGAAAATATGAAAAAATGGTAGTTTTTTGGAAAATAATTCCATGGCAAATGTAAGTTGTCAAACACTACACTTGGTGGAAATTTTGTGATGGAAATATTTTCCATGAAAAAAAAAGCCCAATCAAACACAGTCTAATTAGTTTAACATTTTTCCGTGAGAACACATCTTCTTGTATTGCTAGTTCAATATGAAGACCAAAATCTTCTTTACAATTTACATACTACAACAGAACTCATTCTCCTCAGATGGTGCTTCGCGCCATTTGGTACCATTACAGCTAAAAAGACGATATAGAACAGGACAATTAAACTATCTTCACTATATATAGACACTAAGAAATGATAAATTTATCAATTTTGCCCAGAAACCTTTATTTCGGGCAGTGTCCTAACAAACACCTCCTCCCTTTGGGGGCGGTTTGCGTAGATGATCCACAAGATGAGGCAGAGCATGACTCCAGCTGAGATGAGGGCCAGCCCTGCATTCACCAGCCGAAGGGCGTGATCCAAATCAGGGCAGTACAATGTGGTGATCGAGTGGAAGGTATCACGGACAAATTGGCAGTCCCTGAGGCTGAGAAGCAAGGGGGTGTAGTGGTAGAGGGCATAGCTCACGTTCACGGCAGCCACCAGTTGGCTGTATATATCCGGTGTGATCCTTCCTGGAGTTATACAGGATCCTGATTCTGAAACTTCACACGTATACTTCTGCCAGACCTGAAATTTTGAACAATGAAACATCCAGTCAACGAAGGAAGAAAGGATTGCGTGTATCTGGACATTTACAAGACAAGCGAACTGACAAGTGAACGACTAAACCAACAATGTTTATATTCAAAAAGTTACAATAAAGAGAAGAAACCCTACACTCTGGAACTAAATAATCCTGTCCTAGAAAAAAATGACTTTCGAAGTTCCAAGGAGGTATACCTGCAATCATGGGTGATTTACTTATATTCTAGTGAGCGATTCTAGGGTTCCAGAAATCAAATTCTGGGCCGAAATCACATCTAGAATCACAATTATAGAACGATAATTTTAAGCAAACTTAAAGTAGAAGCAAGCAAGAGCATCAGTATTGCATATGATTGGTTTCAGAATCGAAAGGATTTTGATTTTCACTTCAGACGCTATGGCTCCAGCCAAAGGCGGATCCCCCATGCAGCCAACCCCAAATGAAATCCTGGATTATTATATTTGTTTGGTTTTGTTTCATTTTTAATTGTTTTCTAGCGTATTTGAAATATATAATTATTATATTTATGCCTTGTTAGATTTTAAATTTTATTGTAGCCCACCCCAATTTTAATCCTGGATCCGCCCTTGGTTCCAGCAAAAATATTCACAAACCACACAAGGCACCATCAATGAATTAGCTAAGGTAGACGACTTGATCTTATTAGCATTTGCTGGATGAAACTGAAAGACATTTAAGTCTTTATGTCTAATCTATAGGAGATGTACCTAATCACTATAAAAAGAACAGATCTTGTTTCCAATGTGCAACACCAATAAAAAGAACCAAGGGAACAAGGGTGACTGTTGAAGGTGGACAGGAAGAGAATTCATGGCACATCTAAGATGGAATATATTCCTCTGCAAGTCACATATAAAAACTAAAATAGGTCAGGTGCATTTTAATGGACTGATTGATATCATCAAATTGCAGTTCATGGACTGAAAATCTATGAACCACAGCTGCAACTAGTGTGTTTGCTTGTGCCTTTTTCGAGAAAAAGGATGGGATCAAGCAGACCCAGCCACATTTCTTTGTGCCTTGTTTTTGTTCTGTTTGGAAGGTTGAATATTATTTCCCACCAGATTTGCACATAATATACGTTATATTCCAAGAAATTGTTTGAAATATTTTGACAGAGAATATTCTTTAATTCTTAATACAAATTTAAGTAACTCTTATTCTACAAAGGGTGTCCTGTGCCATGATGTTCCTGCTCATGTGCAGACTGGGAAGGTTTGAGATACACAACCTATGGACCATTTATGCAAAAGGAAATCTATGTGGACCCAAACAAAACAGCAGGATTTAGGTAAAACCTATAATTGAAATACCTGAATTTCCAATTTATTGCAACCAACACGCCCTTTTATAATCAATATAAGGGTTTGCTATGATTTTCAGAATTATAGTCCTTCCATCAATAATGTTAAATTTAAATTAAGGTGCTATATATACTTTATTCTTTTTCAGCAAATTGTGCATCATATTCATGTGTCCTTCGGTCCTTTTTTGCATTAAATTGTTCTATATGTATCTTGAGAATATAAAAGACCGGTTATCTTGCTGACCTCCCCTTCTCCTACCAACAAAGGGCAAAGGCCTTTGGGTTGCCCAGTCCCTGGTAGCTAGTTCATATATCTGATAGTCAATTACCTACTTTGTTTAATTGTGACAAAATGATTGCATAAAGTAGTTATTTGTTGCCAAACAACCTAAGGCATCACAGCAGGGGGTTATGACGTTATGTGGTTGTTTATTCGTTTTCTAATCTTGTGAAGTTGTCTGGTATATGAAAATAGTCACACAAAAATTACAACATGAAAGGTCTACATCTACAAAGCACTATGTGTGCTTCAGGAAGTGAAAGTTGGGAGAATTTTAGAAGAAGAAAAAAAAACTCCGAAAAAGGCTCAACTGACACGGATATGTACAGAAAGAATGTAGTATAAAAATAGGGTCAGGTGTGGAGCACATAAACTCTAGAAAGAATACAAGATCATCTATCATAACTTTTCAGGCAAGTACTAACAAAGAACTCGATTGAACAAGCATCTGGAAGAGAACAAGAGTAAGGTTATGGGAGTTCGTTGGAGAAAAGTAGTAATAACACATCAAGGCAACCGAATATGTTTCCAATAGAACACTAAGTTAAATGAGTTGCAGAGCCAACAAATCTAAACTGACTAGCCAAAATAACAGATAATTTCTAATACATACATAAATACTATAATCTTGTTAAAATTTCATTTACAATAAAAGAAGAGAGACCTAATTTAAATCCGAGAGAAATTTCATACTCACCATTGATGCATTGTCAAATGACACTTGCTGAGGTTGACACTGCTTACTAAGCAGACTAGAATCATAAGGAGAACATAGGGAAGGCATCAGGGGTCCAGACTGGTTGTAAAAGAATGAATTGCTATTTTGAGGCGGGCTGTTTGAATTAGCAATTGAAAATATTGCAGTGTTGACGATATTCACAAGCTGTTGAATCACATCTTCACTCTGGTAGAGTGTCTGATTAGTCGTTTGTTCGTCTACACATGGGAGAATGTTACTGAGAGCAGTCTCTGCCTGTGGGTAGCGCACCCATTCATCCATGGAGGTACATGTATCACCTACAGAACTGGGAGATCAAGAAAAATAGTGAGTAGTACAAAATTACAGTGAGCACTTTTCCTCTACAGCACTCATAGATGAAGAAATACAGCGACTCACAAGGGATAGTAAAATCAAAATGTTCCTCTACACACACGCAAATGTTCCTCTACACACACACACACACACACACACACGACAAAGGATACGGCACCTATCTTGGTGTGCCCTAGTGTATTTTGGAGTGTATGTGCTTTCTAGACCACAACAAATCCTGCACATGAGTACTTGTGATCCACCAAGTCATTTAAGACCAAATAGTATGCCACACACATACACACACTGAAATGCCAAAATCCAATGTTGTCGGTCTGAAGTTGCCCGTATCCATTCTCACATATCAATGTGTTTATATATAGTCATACAAGTCAAATGGGATGAGAACTCACTTGTTGATGATAACAAAAACACCACAGAGAAGAAATGTAACTGCCACAAGTAGCCACCCACTCATAATAAATCTGAAAGAGAACAAAAGAACATTAGAAAGGCTATTCTACAAAATAATGAAGCAAACACACAACCGTATATGCTAAAAAATGAAACAGAATCTTTGCTTACATGTACATAGCATGTTTGTGCCCCAAAATTGAGAGTACTGTAAAAGGATAAAATAATTATTTCAGATAAAAGGGCAGAAGAGAGAGGGCAATACATCAATACTAAGTGAATAGAATACTTACAAAAGCCTATTATGGCAAGTAAGAGCATGACTGCTGCTACCGTAATCAATGCACTCCGCCTAACAGAAGAGGAAAAGGCATAAGTTTAATGCAAGAATGAAACACAACCATGTAAAGAGATATTAAGATGTCAACTCATACACATTGTTGATGACTCTTCTGATTTTTCCAGAATTTTCATCTGTTTTCTCTGATAAGGTGCTAGCTGCACTATTCAAGTCCAGGTTCAACTTGTCAATTTCATTCTGAACATCTATTGGAAGATAAACCTCTTCTACATCTATCGTCTTTGCAAAGGATAGAAAACCTGTGACATTCCTTAGAATCTGAACAGTAAAATCTGACTGATTGACCACAAAGTTTAAGGTATCCAGCAGTTCGTCATGGAACTCATCCTGCCCAACAGATAGAAGAATGCATCCAGTTCTGGCATAAATGACGAGGAAATAACTGTGAGAACCGTACATAGAAAGGACTAAATGAGTAGCATAAAGCATGTAGCATCTTATGCAGATGTATATATACTGCAATACAGTATATTAGGATATGTAAATATGAAATAACGTGGCTATGGAGGATCGAACTTGAGACCTCTTGGCTAAAACAATATACACTTACCAACTACACCATTTACTCAATTGTGAATTTTAATAAAACATTAAGAATATAAATCTACGAACATATATATAGTAGGTGGCCGAAATATTGTTTCTTGTAATGAAGTATAATTAACCAAAGGTCAAGAAATTTTCTGACAAAATTTATATGCATGCAACAGAAGTATGTGTGGTAATAAAATAGAATTGATCAAAGATTTAAGAACATTACGATGCAGCAGTTGTGAATAACAGCAACAACGCAAGACAAATACGCTGCGAACGGCATGAGCCATTGTCTTTGGTGCCAATCCTCCATTTACAGCAATGATGTGCGCCTAAAGCTAGTCCGAAAGAAATAAACCACAATAGTGCAAGAACGAATCCAGTAACTCCAGTGAAACCAACAGACTGCAAGACAAGTTATTGTGTAAGAAAAAAGTATCAAGTTAGCTCCACATAATAATTTTCAAGAAAAGGTAAGTCTGAAAAAGCTCCTCAATGTTTAACATAAAGTTCAAAGGGGCAGCGGAGGATCTCAAATAACTGATATAGCACCTTAGCAAACATTGAAAAACAACCAACTTTATCTCGCATTTTGGGAGAATACGGGGATCCTTTTCTACCATTCGACTCTAGTAAGGTAACATCCACAATTGTCATATACTTCTTGCAAGTCATCTTCCTTTCTCAATGAAAAGATTTGTATGATGTTGGTGCATGCAATTTTAGGTTTAAGAACAAATGGCATTCTGACAAGAAAAAATTATCTAAAGATAATTGTTATAGTAGCTATTCGTATTTTTGTTACCAATTGTATAGTAATTGTTGTTGTTCAGTGATTGCTCTTGTTGCTGATGCTATTAGTACTACTAACAAACATATTGTAGAATAATATGGTAGATTTTAGGTCCAATTTAGGGTTGTAGATTGTTCGAGTCTATTAGATTTAGTCAAATATTTGGTCTAGATGTATAGATTTGATGTGTGTCTACCTCTCCTTATGGAACTTCATATTGAATCTATGATTTTACACTCATATTCTTGACTTGTTAAGAGTATTTCTGTAATTATATTCTTGTGTTGTTACATATACCGACTCCAAAAGTTTGAATTATTCCCTCTCCTTACAAAAAATAGTCAATGTGAGATCTAGAAGTTGAGAATTCAAATTTTACAAAGTACAATGCCGTGAAGGCACTTCTTATTGTTGAGCCTACCCTAAACATCTTTTATTGAATGATGGCATCACATCGTAACATCAAGAGCATGTCATAGAACTTTAAAAAAACATAATACAATTGAGCAAAGCTCAAATTACTATTAGATGGACAAGTGATGTTTGGGAGTTTAAATTGCCTCATGAAGATTTCGGTACTCATTTGGTCAGTTGAGTTATCCTCCACAATGTTGAATCATCTTGATATCAGCACCAAATCACATGATTGGTCATGTCTGTCCATTCCATATAAATTACATTTTAGAATATTATGTTTATGTACATGACATTATTACACCTACTTCTTCTATATTTGCTTCACATTTAATAAACTTTGGCCGGGGTCTCCTTGATCCCATATTTTGTCTCAAAGGAAAGGTCAAATTATTGTTGTATTCATTTCCTAATTCATAACCTCAATGAAATTGGCTAGAACCTACTTGGTTCCAACCTCCTCTTCACCAAAAACAAATCACTATTGTAGCTTAAAGGAAAGTAGCTTATTTCATAATCACCCAAATCTTTCTTCTCCCGCATTCTATAGGGTCTAATTACCCTACATCACAAGTGCAAGTTGGATTTGAATTTTTCTTCTTTACAATTGACTCTAAAATTAATGATAAATAAAAATGAAACATTGAAAAAGAGGAAACGCTAGAAACTCACTGCCCAATAGTGCTTGTTGGTGATATCCCAACCTCCATTATAAAGCTTGAACTTTCTTAGTATGTCCGGCCTCCGCGTTCGCTTTGCTGCCAGAACAAGAGCGAATTTTGCATCGGGTGCCATAGGAACTGGCCCTGAAAACTTCAGTAGTCCATTCTCTAGTGGAGCGAAATTCTCAGCAGCTTCAATTTCCCAACATAAAAAATAAGCAAATTGAAATAAAATAACCATATATAAATACGGTATCTAAAATAAAATATGAATATTCTAAATTCAAACAAACACTCTAAATTGCTGAATTTCCTATACAAGAAAAGTTCTTAAGAGTGTAATATGTAATTGCTGAATTATCTCTCTCCTGAATTTCCTATACAAGAAAAAGTTCTTAAGAGTGTAATATGTAATTGCTGAATTATCTCTCTCATTCCTCACCAAACAAACAAAATAAATCATAGAGAAACTAAAATAAAAATATATAAAGTAATCTTCAAAAATTTAACAAAAGTTAGCTAAATTATTTCCATAAATATAACTTAAAACTATTAATTAGATTTCAGTAACAAAATTAAGAAAGGGAGATTCTCGAATTATAATTAGGATCCAGATTCCAGAGTGTTTTACAATAAATATAGAGAAAAGGAAAGACCTTCAATGGTATCCTTCAATTAAAGATAATATACATTTATTTTCAAAGTAAAAAAAAAAAATTAAAGCTGTTCAATCGCCACCCAATAGAGTTTCCAAATATAGAAAACATAGCAAAAACAATTCGTTCCAGCTTAATACTTTCTCCACAAGGTTTCAAAAAAGGAAGGATTTTTGTCCATTCCATCCCAACCAGCGTTTCCAAATCCAAAAAAAAAAACGTTCAATTCCTAAGATTTTCCATAAAAAGTTAAAACTTCACTGCCGAATGCCAGCTGAAGAGTAGAAGTAGCACCATCATTTCAACACCTCAACGGAGGTGACCGGACCTCGAGAGTCGAGACCCACTCAAAATTCCACAATGGACAAGAAACCGAGAGAAATAACTAGCGATCTCACCGACCTGGAACGGATTTCTCCGATAGATCCCTCCGTCCGCCGACTAGAGGCGGATCCGCAGCGGAAACCCCAGAGATCGACGCCAAAGCGGAGCCGACAAAGAGTCCGATCGCGAGGGAGCGACGGAGGAGCGCCATCGTCGCCGGATCTTGCAGTGGTGAGTACGACCGGTCTCGTCCGATTTCACATCGAGGGAGATAAATTAGGGTTAGGGTTTGCTTTTCTAGGATTAGGGCCTGGATGGAAGAAGGAGGAGGAGGGAGGGAGAAGAAAGCCCGGGAGAGAACCGAGAGGGAGAGTGACGAGAGAGGAGAGCATTATATCGGCGGGAGAGGAGCGACGGGAGTGTGAGTGTAAGATCACGTGGGGGACATGAAGAGAGAGAGAGAAAGAAATAATGAAATAATATTGTTGGTTTTGCATAAAGCCTCTCACATCTTCATATGTGTAGGTTAAGTCTCTATTTTAGAGTTATTTGTATTTAGCCCCCCAATTACTAATTATATTTCTACTTCGCTAATAATTTTATTTTAATTAGTGTTATCCTCCAATTTTCGGATAACTTGTAAACAAATTCTTCTTAGATTTGCGTTTTTACATTTGAAGACCCATTTGTTTAAAAAAAAACTCCATATTTTTATTTTTTCTCAGTTTGTATCCATGTCGTTAACAGCCGTTAAAATACGTCTAAAAATACGATTTTATTCCTCCCTCCACTCTCTCCCCCCTCTCTCTCCAGAGGTGAGAGCTTGTCAAGCGGGGCCGACCAGAAGAGAGGAGAGGGTGGCCGGCCGACGGAGGAAGGAGGGGGCGGGTCGAGCTAGGGGTGAGCATTCGGTTAATTCGGTTCAAACCGAATTGAATTGAAAACTGAATAAGCAAAACCGAACCGAATTAGCCCTAAATCGGTTCAATTTTCGGTTTACTCAATATATATATATATATATATATATATATATATATATATATATATATATATAAACTAAATTTTCTTATTTGGTTTTTGGTTTTGGACAAAACCGAAATCGAACAGAATTTTTTTTAAACCGAACCAAATCATATTACGGCTTGGACACAGCTTAAAAATGAGACATCCATGTCGATTTCGATTAGCAATTGGGAAGTCGAATCATATTTCTTTTTGGCTTAATTGCAACTTGATACCCTCAACTATTCGCAACTTGATACCCTCAACTATTCTTATTTTTCAAATTGATACCCTAAACTTTTTTTGTAACAACTTGATACCCTGAAATAAAATTGGACGAAAATATCCCTAATATAATTTCAAAACTACACCCCTCCACCCAAAAACTATTCTGCTAAAAAGTAAAAGGGAGGGATAATTTTGTCCTTTTTTAAATTTTGGGTATCAGATTGAAAATAATAAATAGTTGATGGTATCAAGTTGTTGAGTAAAAAAGTTTAGGATATCAAGTTGAAAAACAGGAATAGTTGAGGGTATCAAGTTGCAATTAAGCCTTTTTTAAACCGAACCGAAATATAATTAGCAATTGGGAAGTCGAAATTGAACCGAATCATTATTATCTTCCTATATAATGTGGCTTAGAGACAACTAAAAATGAGACATCCAAATCGTTTAAATATCATCCACCATTTAGTTTATTAAAAAAATTACGGATAAAAAATAACCTTTTATTTATTTTATTAAAAATTACTGATAAAACAAACAATTTTTTTAAGTGCATATATATATATATATATATAATTTAAATTTTAAAAAATAAAAATAATAAATTATTTAACAAAACTAAATTCAAATATATCTAAATATTTGAAGTATTTTTAACTATATCGTAAAAAAAAATATTTTACGTGCAACACACGTTAATTTACTAGTTTATTTAAAAGTCTCTAGTATTGGCAACTGAAGTACTTATATATGGAGGTTAGGCAAAGTTTCCTTTATACATAAAGAAAAAAAATAAGTAACAAATAATAATATAACAAAAGAACACTCCTCATGTCATGGGTGACCGAGATAAACTTTTAAAATAGAGCTCTATACATAATATGAAACAAGAAAATTAAGTAATTACTAAAATAAAAATATAACAAAATAAATTTTGCCACTAAGATTTGAACTAAATATTTCTAGTATGTAAGACTGACACAATAACCACTATACCACATTTGAGTTAAGAGTTGTCAATAGTAAATTATTATTCTACTCTAGATTTGTCCATATTGGCGTCCATATAACCTTTAGGTCATCGGCCATCGTACAGCCAGCTTTCGATCATGATCGCTCATGTATATATGCAATTACAGTGCACGTATTTCATACTAATCGAAAAAAGAATATTTTATTAATCGTTTAATACTTGAGAAGAGTAAACATCAGTGGCGGAGCTAGCAGCTAAAATTAGAGAGATTAGAGTTTAAGGTACAGCTTGAGCGACACGAGAACATTATCCTTAGGAGGGTTAGAGTTTCAGGTATGTAAAAATTTATTTATTATTTAATTGTTGCATTCTTCAAATTCAAACAAAGATTCAAAGTAACAAAAAGAACATTTGAAAACAATTAAATTATAATTTTGAGCCAAGCTACAATATGATCGTGTCCATGTATAGATCTGTTTCTGTAAATAACAGTTATTAAAAAAGTTACTACTTTAAAAGAACAAATATTACCCTTAAATTTTTTCCTCTATACATAAGTATCTAACTATCTATATTAAGTTTATTGAATAATTTTAATAAGTATATATAGATAAAAATGTTATAAAAAAATAGACTGAAGTCTCAACTTTTCTTATTATATAGTAATAACGTAACAAAGGCAATCTTGTAGGGTTTTTTTTTAAACGTATTTTAGGGACATCGGAAGGAGATAAGGAGAATTAGTGGACCTATATAAAAATAAAGTATATTTAAGGGATTTATGTACAAACTTTCAAACATATAATAATAATTTTAAGCACCGTTATGTGGACCTTAGGTCCTTACAGCTGGACTCGTCCACGTGGGCACCATGCTGCGTCTAGTTAACGCTTTGGTCAAATTTATGCGTCACTCTCCCTGCGCCTGGTTTGCCGTTTAAGAAAGGGTACTTGAAAGACGAATAATTACGAGGATGCCACTGACTGTTACTCCGATGGCGATTAGAGTGACACGGATGGATTCGGAAATTTCGAGGAGTTGGTAACAGGGCTATTTGTAATTAACGGTTAAGTTTAGGGGTATTCCGTGAAAGGAGACCATGGAGTGGGAGAACAGATCTTTACACATGTGACTGTATTTGAGTGCCTCTTTACTTTCTACGCTAGGCTGGAAAGGGTATTTTTAATATGAATAATGCTATTGGTATTTCCAAATTTTTCCTCTAATATATATTTTTTTAGTGACAACTGACGTGACATGTTAAATAATTTTATGTGTCATTTGACATAGTCGTTGACAAGACAAATTTTAACTAAAAAAGTTAATTATCCAATTTTGTCCATATTAATTTATGTTAATATTAATTAATGTTAATTTAATATTAATATTAATTAATGTTAATACTAATGTTAATGTTAATTTTAATGTTAATGTTAATGTTAATATTAATGTTAATACTAAAGTTAATATTAATTTTAATGTTAATATTAATTTTAATGTTAATTTTATGTTAATTTTAATTTTGAAATTTGTCACGTCAGCTGCCATATCAACATGCCACGTCAGCTGCCACGTAAGGAGAGACGGTTTGGAGGAATAAATAGCATTATTCTTTTAATATATTTAAAAGTATATTTGAATTAAGATTTAATATATAAGTAAACTAGTATCTCATGTCGTAATATAATTTTTAAGAATATATTTAAATGTAGTAAATATTTAAATATATTTGAATAAGATTCGTTGAAAAATTTAAATTTTTACTTTAAAATAAAATATAAAATTTTAGTTTATATATATATATATATATATATATATATATATATATATAATCTCTAACCTAGTGGTTAAGAGAGAAGCATGCAGTCCAAGTGGTCAGGAGATCGATTTCCGGTGGGAGCGTTTGCATGCATCTCTCTTAACCTAGGTTAGAGATCATTTGCATATATATATATATATATATATATATATATATATATATATATATATATATATATATAATTTAATGTTGTAGTTACGGTAATTGCTCAAATGCTAGTAAATTGACTTAGCATCATTTTGAATTTCTTATAAACTAAGACTACATTTGGTTTGCAAAATCAAAATCTTAGAAAATAAAGTCATTCATTTCATATGTTTGACAGACAAAATATATGAAAAAAAATGGTTCCATCCATCCACCCAATTATTCACTTTTTCTTCAAATTCTATGCATTTATTAAATAAAATTGAACTAAAATATTCCTGCTCAAATATGTATTATGATTATATTCCACACACCCAAAAAAAGTGATAAAATTATAATTTTTTATGTCCTTGAAAAGAGCAAAGAAATTTTTTTAAACATTTTCTTTCTGCGAAAAAAACGAGACATAAGGATTGTTCATTTGTTTGGATGCCTATGTTTTCCCAAAAAAAAAAATGTAAATAGTATTGTAGACAGTTTCTTTGTAACTGTTGAGAATAATATAACAAATTTTATTGCACAAGTAATACTATTTATAATAAATTAAATATTATTATTGGTGAAAAATATTTAAATAATTTTTATACTACTGTATTTGCAATCCTCGTAATAACTTCTAACAATCACTTTGGATTATAGTTATGGAAATAAAGTATTTGTGGAAAATATTGTGTTTTCTATTTGAGTATACAGAGGCAAAAGCTAGGTATGGATCACATTTTATTTTCTGTTGTAGCCATCATTTTAATCACATCCAAATCAGAAAAAATTATTCAGTAAGCCGGACTCACATAATATCTTTTATGTCATCCAATTGATAGCATGGAAATGAGTGCACACATAACAGTTCTTCTCATTTCCAGCAATCAAGTGACTAACATGAAAGATACACGTTGAGTTCGGGTCACTGGATATTTTTTTACAAAATAATCCGTGATGTAAGTAGTTATTAAAGATAGCACGTTTGGGAGAGGGATGTTTTGATTTACATGTACACTTACCAAGGAGGTGGCCAGTCAGTGAAGACGGGTAAAAACTATCATAGAGATTGATTATAACTATTCATTAGTCAAATAATTGGCATTAGATATATATTCTAGTTACGAACTCGAGTGATTTTTATAGTTACCGAGAAGAGGTATAAAATTTGACTGGATAACGAAAGATCAGTAGATCGAGCCACATGAACGTATTATTATTTTTATTTATAATAATAATGGAAGTTAAGAACAGTGAATTTAAAAGATATATAATATAATATGTACAAAAATTTATACGTATTGTCGGACATCTAAAAAAACTATAAATTTGGCTACGACAGGTGGGTCAAACACAGTGAGTGCACGTAGAAATAAAATATCATCTTGATCTAGTGTCACTTTCTCGGTGTCTTGAGAATAAGCATCAGCCAACTCCACAAGGGAAGTGTTGATACTAATTTTTTTGTCACTTTTCCTTAACTTTTGCTTGGGAGTAGGTGCATAGCAGCACAGGACGAGACAAAGGGAGGAAAGAGAGGCAACGTAGGTTCTATGGAGTGCATGCCTATTATTATTGTTTTAAGGGAAGACGAAGGTGCCCATACTCTCTTTAGCTTTAGCTTTAGCTTTAGCTTCTTTTGAGATCTAAATCATTGGAGAAATGTCTCTTATAATGAAAGGGAAAGTTTCTGGCAAATGAAAAATTATTCAGTGGTTCGGTTTAATCGTGCGTGACGGTGGTGAGTCTTATTCTTCTACAATAATAATATAACGGACATTGCTACGTTGTCTACAGTATTGGTCTGCAATTTTCGACCGTCGAAATTTATGATGGTGGATCCGAGCTTGTAGGAGACTGGTGGGCTTTTGTCATGTGCCAGGTCACGTCCGTGATTACAGACCACAGACAAAATATTATTTTCGTAATATAACACAAGCAATTTAATAGTGTTATGCTTCTTGTTCTTTGAATATATTTTTATATTGCAATGGAGAGAGAGAGAGAGAGAGAGAGAGAGAGAGAGAGAGGTGCTAAATATTGAAGATCGAAAGTATGGGTTCAATTTTTGAGTAATAGAGTTGGGAAAGATCATGTGCATGTGGATGCAATGCATGTGAGTTGATTAGGTCGGCTTGGGGTCTAGTGGAGTAAGTGGTCTGCCTCTGCATTAAAGGAGGTGGTCTATATGAATATGGGACCAAGATCCAATTTCATGAGATCTACCCACTTACAAAAGAAAAAGGGTTAATTAAATTTTGGATTCTAGTGAAAAACCGTAACGCAAGAAACTTGTGCGCACTGTGTTGAATGTCATTTAGGTTCACTGTCTCCAATTTTCACATATACATTCACGTTTCTTCCGCAGTTCGATTCCTAGATCGTTCGCCTAGCCAACAAAATTATACATTTTTTCACTGACCACAAGAGCGTTTAGTGAGTTATAATTAAGACGGTTGGTTGATCTATGTTGACCATCTAATTCGATAAAATCTAACTCCCTAAATCCAAAGGTACATTATTTATTTCAGTTCCCTTAATTATTAATTAATCATCCCGATATTATAATTAATTTATTTCCAAATTAGTAATCAATGAATAATAATGTTATTAAAATATATGCATGAATAGAATAATCTGGAGTTTGTTTTGAATCTTTAACAAGGATTAAACCCATGAACATGAATAAACCCCAATATCTTATTATTTATACAATTCCAGTGCCCAAAAAAAGTATTTTAAAGCTACAAATCGCATTGACTATGAATTAAGTGATACAAATGCAACAAAACTAATTAGACTTTCCAAAAGCAACATACAAGAAACAGATAGACGGTTCATTTAAATATGTTAAGCTAATTATTAATCAATGGCATGACCATATTTAGTTGTGATTAATAAATCGTTTTCATATATGAGTGTTTAGACTAATTCATCTGCTTTATATATTAATCCATGTTTTTGGATTTCTATGCGGAGCTATATCTTTGGGCTTGCGATAAAATATATACAGTGATGATATTCTAAAATGCTACGGGTTAACTGCATGTAATTCTAATTTGGATTCTCTTCTCTGTGGAGAAAATTATGCAACAAATCTTAATAATTGGTGCGGTTTAAATTGTTTTATATAGAAAATTAATTACATATTGTAGGTAAATATTTATAGTTTAAAGGCTTAATTGTACTTTGCTACCCTCAACTATTCCGTTTTTTCAACTTGATACCCTAAACTTTTTTTTGTAACAAGTTGATACCCAAAAAAATTTTGGGACGAAAATACCCCTGCTCAAACCTTAAAATTACTCTCCTCCCCCACCCCCCTCCCCCACTCCGGCTACCCCCTCCCTCCCGCTCCGCCTCCCCTCCGGCCACCCCCTCTCCCGCGCCCGGCCAACCCCCTACCCTCACCGCCGCCGGCCACCGCGCAGCAGCAGCGGCCGTCGCAGTAGCAGTAGCCGCCGCAGCAGCCACCGTAGCAGCAGTAGCCGCAGCCGCCGCCGCGACGGTGGCGCCTGAAGCGGGAGGGGGGGGTTGGCCGGCATGGGAGAGGGGGGTGGCCGGAGGGGAGGCAGAGCGGGAGGGTGGGGGTGGCCAACGTGGGGGAGGGGGGAGCGATGGGAGAAGGGAAGAGGGAAGGGATAAGGACATTTTGGGGTTTTTTTTAAAATTAGGTATCAAGTTGAAAAAAAATAGTAGTTGAGGTATCAACTTGTTACAAAAAAAAGTTTAGGGTATCAAGTTGAAAAAGGAAAATAGTTGAGGGTAGCAAAGTGCAATTAAGCCTAGTTTAAATAACAATCTTGCTAGGTGTAAAGGCCTAAAGGTCGAAATTCTCCGTGGTGGGGAGAATTCGATATGAATATACCAAAAAGTTGGAAAGTTTATATCGGACCTGCCATGCAGACATGTTCCAAGAATAACATCATTTGTTAGTAAATTAGTGGTCTTCCATGGGCTCGAATCAATCCAGCCAGGGCGCGCGCGCGCACAGACACACGCACACACACACAAATATATATATATATATATATATATATATATATATATATATATATATATATATATATATATAATTTCATAGAAAATAAATGGTGGGAGTCAGGGTCGGTCCAGAGAGTTGGGTTGTCATAGTCAAAGTTAATTTTGGTTGTCCCTTATCCTTGACTCCGAAAAGAAAGGATACTGCGTTCGGGAGTACTGTTTGTCCTGGAATTGACTGCGAGTGAGTTCGGATTCTGAATTGACTCTTGAGCTACCCAATATCTTTCCAATATTAACTCAAAATATAGATATGAAAAAGTGCTAGTTCAACCGACAAGCAGGGAGTTGGGATGGGCAGCAACCCCAAAGGCTATATTGGCTGAGAACTGGAGACTTAGGGACCGGAAAGATTGTCCTAACCAGAGATGTTGTCCAAGCCCGATGACTTGTCTGACTTACCTCAGGGCCAACTCTAGTGGGAGTGATGTTGCAGGCTTTTCGGGACGGATTGTGGGCCATTAGTATCGTAATGTTTGAGTGAGACGTGTGTGTATATATATATATATATATATATATATATATATATATATATATATATATATATATATATATATATATATGAAAAAATTGCTCGAGAATGAAATGATAGGAAATTCTCATCATCAAAATAATCCATTAAGGCTGTCTCGTTATCTCACTCACCCTCCCAGTGTGGTTCCTCAGTGTATATAGGACTTGAATTTTCCCCATTTCATGTTGATCCTCTAAGAAATTGGACTATTTTGATTAGTGTTTTGAGTTATATAATTTGGGCTGTCAATCTCGCAAGTCCAAAAATAATTAGAAATTTTAATGAAAACATTTCAAGCAAACAACAAAATTAAAACTATATGCCCATGTAAACAATATAATACTATGAACTTTCGTCAAGGCTTGTTAGCTCAAATGGCTAGAGTGAAGATATAAAATCCGAGTGATCGATGTTCGAATATGGGTGGGAGCGAACATAAATAATTTACCTCTTACAAACAAAAAAAATACTATGAACTTTCTACAATTTGTAGGTTTCTTTTCCGCGACAAAATAGGAAAAACAAAGAAGTATGGTTATTGGTAATATCCAGTATTGTAAGCTCAAATCAGGTCCAACCCTAGCTCCAAAGTAAGCCCAATAGTCCAATAACAACAATATTAAATAACAATTTTTCATGTTACATTTCTGGTTAGCCCAATAGTCCAATAGCAACAATATTAAACAAAAAAATAAAAAAAAGTTTTTCTCTCTCTCTCTCCCTTACAAGAATATTCTGGAATTTGTATATATCTACTTTTTGTTTTCCCTCTATATTTACTTTGTTAATGGATAACAATTTAATGAATATGTTGGTTACGGAAGGCATTTTCCTGTAGAATCGAATCCATATAACTAGAATGTCTACACATTCATCTGCTCTAGAGTTAGACACTTGGTAATTGTTATGCTAAAATGCAACAATTAGGCTTACTTTAACGAGAAATTTTTCGGTGTAACACATGTAATAAATAACTACGACAAAGTGGTATACCGATCAATTACTAAACTATATATTACGATGTAATCGAACGGTTCTTCATGGGTGGATTTTAAAATTTAGAAACTCACGATCGAGCTCCTTTAGGATTTTTGAAAATTTTAGTAGAATATTTGTTTACAGATTAATTGTTGATCACTAGCTGATTGTAAAATTGTGTTTGGTCCCCAAGAAGAAGAAATAAATTTGTTGTTTGAATAATTTTCGGTGAATAAGTGTATTTATAGGTTTCAAATAAATACAATTTTGCATAGGACCACTTTTATAAAATTTAATTTTAAATAATATTAGTTACACAAAAAAAAATGTGTGAAAGTGTGCAATTTTTTATCATTTCCGCTACGAAGTCCAAGTCAGTTGCGCGTGTCCTTGACGACCATGTCTTTAATGACAAAATATAATTGAGCAAATAATAGTAATTTTGTTTTATAGTTCAATTTTAAGTGTATTTTGTTTATAAAATGACCATGGACTACCAATGACAGCGGGTCAAATTTAGTAATTAAAGAAAGATTTATCTTGAAAATGAAAATGTGAGTAAATAAAGACTTTGTTAAGGCAATACAAATTACACATTTGTTGTGAAAAGGAAAGGTCACCAACATTATTGATTATTATTCAATGTAACAAATGTATAATCTATGATAATATATATGATTATTATTCAATGTAACATTATTGATTATTATTCAATGTAACAAATGTAACAATTGGTTAACAAACAGTCATTGATCTAGTATTGTTTTCATTATCTATATGATTTCTTCGGTTTGAATGATACGCAGATTAGAGATTGGGAACTAATTAATGTAGATTTGAGTATGACTTACAATTTGCATATTAAATTGGTCTAATCAATTTATAATTGACTTTGTTAGAATAATATAATTATTTAGCTTCCAACTATTATCGGAGAGTTCTATATGTTACTTTTCAAAAGAAATGACATCAACCTAAATCTAGTTTTATGTCAAAATAAATATCTGACATATCAATAACGTGTTGAAATAATATAAATATTTAACTTTCAATACAGTAAAAATTTAAGATTGAAAAAACTTAGATCAAAAGGTGGGGATGAACCGAGATGTTAAGATAACAACTAATTGAAAGAAAAGAAATATATTTTCATAGATTAATTGCAATAAACATAGTTTTACACCAAAATAAACCTTAAAACATGTTTTGAATTATTTTAATTCTTTTTGACACGAGGAATTCGTAACTTGAAATTTACTGTGTACTTGAATGATCTATACAACTTAGACACATGGACATGGACGTAGACGAAATTAGAATTTCATTCAATAACACAGATCTAAGAAGATGCCAAAGATGTACGAGGGGTCGAAAAAAATATCAAAATACAAGTGTCCGAAACACGTCAAATCAAAACCGTCAAGGGATAAGCTAGATAAGACTTCGGACTTGGATAATCTTCCTGGATAACATCCCAACAAAGGTTGGGGTCGCAGATGACCCACTAGAATTGTCCTACAATAAAGGTCAAGGACAACCAAGACTAATTCCAGATAGAATAATCTAATCCAATTCTCCTCTCCTTAGGACAACCCCAAGACTTAGGGTGATCTCAATATATCAATTACGTGCAAATATATTAATAATTGGCATTGCTAATTAGTAGGACCTGAAAATAAATCAAATAAGAGCTAACAGTTGGTGCCACAACCGTCCACTGACGTTTATTTCTCTTCATATTCTAATGACCACTTCACATATAATAACACTACAAGTCTACACGAATGGAAGTTATGGAACTATGTGACCAACAATTTCCTTTATTCTTCCAAATAAATATACTTTATTATGTACTATTAGTGTAGGCAATAATTACTTTCCCCCTTTTCTATTCTTAATATATATTATTTCGTACAAGGTTAGATACTCATACTACAAGGAAAATACTTTTCCATTCCAATCATCTAATCTTCTCCATCATGATTTCTAGTCTTCAAGGAACTCAAAAGTTGGAGAACAAGATTTCTGGTCAAGCCTCTTTAATTTTTGGTCCTATACAAACAATGTTGCCCAGTTTTACATATAAGTCTGGTTTAGTTCGCGGAATCGGAGAGTTGAGAAAGGAAAGTGATTATTTTTTGAAAATTTTTGAGTCGCACCCCACTCAATGTACACATATGAGTGGTGCACTCCACTCGATTCACCATATGCATAAGTAATCCCACTTTTGACAGATTCTGTCCATATTGGACGGTCATCTGGGTTGACTAACAATTTTTGACCAAAATACCCTCATCTTCCTCATGCTAAATTCAAATCCCCAAACCCCTCCGCCGCCGCCGCTGCCCCCCCCCCTCCCCCGCCCCGCCGCTGCCGCGCCCGTCCACGCCTCGCCGCTGCCCCCGCCCAACCTCGCCGACGCCCCCGCCCGACCTCGCCGCTGCCACCCCCCCTCCCCGACCTCGCCGATGGCCACCCTCTCATCTGCCACCACCACCACCACCACCATCATCTCTGCCACCACCATCTCCACCATCATCACCACCACACCACCAACAACAACCCCCTTCAACGTCCAGAACCCCGCTCCCCGGCGACGCTGCCCCCCTCCCCCCGCCGCCGGCGACGCTTCCCCCTCCCCCGCGCCTCTGCCCCCCTCCCCCCGCCGCCGACGACGCTGCCCCCCTCCCCCGCGCCTCCGCCCCCGCTCCCCCCCGCGCCCTCGTCCCGCACGGCACTGGCAGAGCATCGGCGAGGTCGGGGGTGCAACGGCGAGGTCAGGGAGGGGGTGCGACGAGGTCGGGGGGGAGGGGGGGGGCAACGAGGTCGGGGAGGGGTAGGGGGAGGGGGGCAACGACGAGGTCGGGAGGGGGGGCAGCGGTAAGGGGGACGGTGGTCACGGTGGTGGTGAAGGTGGGCAGCGGCGAGGCGTGGGCGGGGGAGGGGGGCAGCGGCGAGACGTGGACGGGCGCGGCAGCGGCGGCGCGGGGGAGGGGGGGCAGCGGCGGCGGCGGTGGGGGGGTTGGGGATTGAATTTAGCTTTGATGATGAGGAAGATGAGGGTATTTTGGTCAGAAATTGTTAGTCAACCCAGTTGACCGTCCAATATGGACGGAATCCGTCAAAAGTGGGATTACTTATGCATATGGTGAATCGAGTGGGGTGCACCACTCATATGTGTACATTGAGTGGGGTGCGACTCAAAAATTTTCTTATTTTTTTTATGTTTTTGTGTCAAATGAATTGAGGAAAAAATAAAAATAATTTTCAGTGGAAGATAAATTAGGAGAAAAAATAATTTCATCTATCTAAGCAAGGAATCACTTTTTCACATTGAAGTATTTACATTCTTTTCTAATTTTTTTGGCATTTTCAAACATCGGAAAGGAAAATCATTGGAGATTGTAATTTTCCAAAGGAAAAAAAATGTCAAGAAATTGATTTCATTTCCATTCTTTTTCGCAAACCAAACGAGACGAGCTGATTGGTTTGGAGAAGTAAAAAATAATAACAAATTGATATTTTTCGTAAGTACATATTATTTTGAAGCGTGATGAAGTAAAAAATTATTTCGTTTGCGCTTTAAAGAAGTGACGGTTATAAGTAAAAAAAAAAATCCTAGAATTTGGTGTTTGAATATTTGTTGAAGTGAGTTGAAAAGTGTAACTTTTTATAGTTTTTATAATTTAAAAAGTGTTAAAGTAGAGAGGAAGTGGTCTACAACAAAATGCACGAAATGAAAATGATGATTTCTCGCTTCTGCATCCAAGAAAAAGTTTCGAAGTCGAAATTAAAATTTTACTGTCAGACAAAATTTACTGTTTATGTCACTTCACCGTAAATATTGTCTACAAATCCTTCAACCAAACACGTGAAGTGTTCCTACTTCCTAAATCCGAATTTGGGCCACTTCATGTCTCTAAATCCACTAACCAAACAGGCCACTAGAGTTGCAAACTAAAATTGTTATAAAATAATTTCTCTTTTAGAAGAATTATTCCAAAAAAAAAATTTCCAATCGTCTAATATTCTCAATAATGATTTCTAGCTTCAAAGGAACTGAACAAATTCGAGCTGAAGATTTTCGGTCAAGCTTCTCTAGAATTTAGTCTAGTTACATACAGATTTGCAAACTAGGAGATACACATGTATTATTATTAAAAGAAAAAAATTATCGATACAATTTCTCCTTTAAAAAAATTATTACAACTGATTACAAACACCAAACTTATATATATTCATTTGATTATATTAAGAATTAGGCTTACATTACAGTTTACCAAGACTAGTAGAAGCTCCGTCGTCCTCGACTGTCGGATCGAACGGACGGATCGAGCGGACGCGCGCACGGACACCACGCAGTCCGTTCGATCAAATGGTGCACGAGGGACGGAGCTCCTGCGGGACTCCGCGGGCGGGTTTTTGATCCGCCCAAGGAAGCGAAGTTACGGCTACTAATGATACATGGACTGAGCTACATAACTCTAAAAAACCAACGCAACACCCCCATTCCTGCATGTATCCACTGACCATAATCAACCAAGATGCATTGCTAGCTTAGCCATCTGCATCAGATGCAGAGACAACAGCACCGCCGACGCCGGCACGGACATCGCCACCAGAACCACCGCCCCGATGGCCACGCCGGGCCTGCTGTTCAGCAGCAGCGCCTGTACCGTCCCCGCGAATTCGCACACCTCCGCCCGGTACCTGGCGTAGTTCTTCCACTCCCATTCCGTCCAGCCGCACGGCAGCTCCCCTCCCTTCTCGGCCACCCGCATCTCGTGGATCCGCATTCTCAGCACGATCATGTTCTCGTCGACCAGCCCCCCTCCGAAGCCGAAGGAGTCCTTGTCGGATGCGGCAGGGCGGTACCGGACGGCTCGGGGCTGGTTCGGGAGGTGCGGTGCGGCGGTTCTGCGGCCGCCGCGGAAGCGGAGACGGGAAGTGGGAAGTACTGCTGGAGAGGGGATGAGTTCCATAAGTTCAGGAAAAAGGGAAGTAATGAATGAATGAATTCTATTGGGAAGTTCAAGAGAGGGGTTGTCTATTTATACAAAGAGTGTGTGTGAGGACAAGATTTGATTCTAACGGAAAGAGAGAAATTATTGGGCAATTTCCTAAAGAAATGATTGGGAACTGGGAAGTAACGTCCATAGTTCCTTAACAGGGAAAAGCATCTACTATGAAGCTTCTACTTGAATATGACATTTTCTCAAGTTAAAATAATTGTTCAGATTATATCTAGATACTCTACACGGAAGTCGAGAAGAAGTAGGTATACAACACATTAGATACTCGAGTCCATTTTTGTTCACCCATCACTACTTTTGTTCATCCCCCAATAATATGGAGATATGTGACAAATAAAACCACTTTAAGGCCACGTTTGGTTCGCGGAATCATCGGATTGGAAAATGAAAGTGATCACTTTCCTATGTTTGGTTGCCAAAGGAATTGATGAGGAAAGAAAAATGATTTCCAATGGAAGAAAAATTAGGAGAAAAAATGATTCAATCCATCCAAGTAAGAGCATCTCCAACCCTATTGTCTTGTTAAGTGTTGCGAGTCTTAGGTGGCTCCTATATGGCATGAGCCACAAGACAATGTCTTGTTTATGTGGCAAAATTATATCTCAAAAGACAATGAGATAGAAAAACTCTCTCCAATGCAAAAGTATTGAGAAGACAATAAAAAGTATTTTTTTTGCAACTTCCAAGGCAACTTTTAAGACAACTACTCATCTTCTTTCTTTTTTCTAATATTTTTTATTCATAATTGATGACATGGAAGAGAAGACATTGTCAAGTGCATTGTCTAGAACAAGACAATCAACTTCACAATGTCTTCTTTAATTTTTGCCACATAAGCTTCACAATTGACTTGACAATTGCATTGGAGAAGAACTTTTGAATAAAATTTTGTCATTCCTATGTGGCATTAACTTTTTTCCAAAGTCACAATAGGGTTGGAGATGCTCTAAGGAATCACTTTTCCACATTGAATTATTCATTTTCCTTTTCAAATTCCTTGACATTTCCAAACATCGGAAAAGAAATTTCAATGGGAATTATAATTTCTCAAAGGAAAGGAAATGCCAAGGAATTGATTTCCTTTCCCTTCCATTCTGCCTAAGAGTGGTTTTGTACACACTCTAAAATATGTTTATAGTTTTATTTGCCACATATCTCCACGTGATTGAAGGATTAACAAACATCATGGTATTTGTCGGTAAACAAAAAAGGACTCTTAGATACTTTACGTGTCGACAGCGTTATTGTGTACTTCTAGAACACGAGACTGGAGAAAAGTTCAACCACGAGAAATGGTTCAGAATTCTGAGAAACAATGCACAATCAATTGATATAACTTCAAAACTTCAATTTCAAGAAATGGTTCAGAATTCTAAGCTGCATCTCATTATCAGGAAAGAAAACATCATTTTTATTGCTACATGCTTGAAAATGTTCCCATTCCCATGTGGCCATGCCAGAACAACATCAAAATCATTGTACCATCAAAAATACAAGATAAAGCTTAATGCCCCACAGGGAGACTTCTCTTCTGAAAGGCTGGGATGATGCTTCCTTCAAGAGGAAAAGTCTTGCACCCACTACAGGATTGGAGTTGACATTCATGGAACAGGAGCTTTCCAGGAAGGATACCATCAGGCTCCATACTTAGGTGCCTTCCATAGCTTAAATGCTACTTCGTGTAGGAACCGATCTGCCAGTATCGCGAGATTACACCCATGCTGACAAACCAAAAAAATGAATAAATAATCAGATGGGCAATTATTAATGGAAATCAAATTAAAATGTTACGGGTTCTATTTTACACGTGTCGAGGGGAGGTATTTGTTTGGGGATGCTCAACCCAAAAGATATTAGGGAATACATCAAGTCGGATGAAGATGTAAGGTCTCAAAATCTTATATAAAGGGTGTTTCTAGTGCCACGAGGCTAAAGCTATACACATTGGGGGGAGGTCGAGATGTAAGCGGCATTCATTATCCCCAATAAATGGAGTGACAGTTACCACAAGTCGAACTTGCATCCCAAGATGCATGTGCCAAACGATGTCCTCAATTTTTTGATATAATCTAAGAAGCACGGACACTCCAAAACCTGTGTTGCCTCGTTTGGCGTCGGACACGTATCGGACATGCCATAGACACCCTGAAATATACTAGGACACACCAAAAGCTTATCAAAAAGAATTTGAAAAGTCGGTTCAATTTTAGGAAAACTCTTGAAAGTAGGTGAGAGGCTGCTGTCAAAAGCTGCTTACACTGCTACTTGTGAGAAGCACCAACAATCCCAAACTAGACCTAAGGCTTGGTTAGGATTACTGCTGCTTTTAGAAAACAGACAGCAAAAGATGCTTCTGACAGTAGGTGGGAGGTTGTTGTAAAAAACAGCCCCAAAATTTAACTGATTTATCAAAAAAGAATTGATAAGTTGTTATTACCAAACAACAACGTAACACTTGCAAATAAATAAAAAGGTAGAGGCAACCAAAAATAAGCAATTCCAAACCCAGCCAAGGCCTCGTTTGGTTCGCGGAAAGGAATTGAAAGGAAATCAATTCCTTGGCATTTCCTTTCCTTTGGAAAATTAGAATTCCCATTGATTTTCCTTTCCGATGTTTGGAAATGCCAAGGATTTTGGAAAGGAAAGTCAATACTTCAAGGTGAGAAAGTGATTCCTTGCTTGGATGAGTGGACTCATTTCCCCCCTAATTTTTCTACCATTGGAAATCACTTTCATTTCCTCCTGAATTCCTTTGGCACCCAAACATAGGAAACTAATCACTTTCCTTTCCCAACCCCATGATTTCGTGAACCAAACGACTAAATGTAATCTTGATATCGCGTGCAAACTAAAATCTTTATAATCTTTATATCTGGTTGAGCCATTTCCAGTGTTCTAAATGGCGGCCGCCTAGCCCGCCTAGGCGGTAGGCGGTATCTCTCCGCACCGCTTTTCGGTAGGTGGTGGAGTAAGCGGCCAACGGAGGTCGGCGGCATAAGCGGAGGTGAGGCGGTGTAGGCGGGCGCCTAGGCAGAGCAATACCTAACAAGATATTTTGGCCAAAAAGATTATGTAAGCATTATGGGCCTATGATTCACTTTTACAAAACTAAAACTTTATAAATCTTCGTTCTACAACTTAGTTATGCATGGAACACCCTTAAAATATGCATATTATGCAACAACAAAAAAACTGTGGTAAAATAGTAAAATATGTTCAAAATGTATCAACCGCCGCGCACCCGCCTACCGCCGTTTAGAACCTTGGCCATTTCATAATTTGAGAAGTTGAAAATTCAGTTGACAGAGATTGCAGGACCCACGACGCAACATTCATGGTGCAAATCTTAACTGTGATTTTAAAATTATTAGGATCTTTAGCAACTTATTTACACATAATAAAAAAATGTTAAATGGAGATAATTTAAATTTTTATCTGGGGTTATTTCTGTGTCGACACTCGACAGGCGAATGTAATTTGCAAACAGTAGAGTTCCATGCAACACTTGCTATTGAAAGTATCAAAGAATAACTATGTTTCAAATACCAACACGTGGAAACTAGTGGTACGGTTTAGTACAAACAAGTTGGCATTTCCAGTGCCATGCTAAAGCTAATACAGAATTTGTTTTGGGGGGGGGGGGGGGGGGGGGGGGGGGGGGGGGGAGATCGAGATGCAAGCAGCATTATCCTCAATGAATGGAGTGACAGTTACCACAACACGAACCTGCATCCCAAGATGCATGTGCCAAACGATGTCCTCAACTTTTAGATATAATCTAAGAAGCTAGGACACTCCAAAAATCATGTTATGTTGTGTTGGATACACGTATCGGACATGCCACAGACACTCCAAAATACACTAGGACACATCAAAAACTGTTTGGTTACAAAAGCTTATCAAAAAGAATTTGAAAGGTTGGTTCAATTTTAGGACAACTCTTGAAATTAGGTGAGAGACTCTTGTCAACTCTTGTCAAAAGCTGCTTCTGCTGCTACTTTATGAGAAGCAGCAACAATCTGAAACCAGACCTAAGGCTTGGTTGGGATTATTGCTGCTTTTCAAAAAAGGCAGCAGAAGCTGTTTTGGATAGCAGGTGGGAGGTGTTGTCAAAAACAGCCCCAAAATTGAACTGATTTATCAAAAATAAAAATGACAATCTGCTGTTACCAAACAGCCATGAAACACTTCCAAAGAAAATAAAAAAAGGCAGAAGCAATATAAAATAAGTAATCCCAAACCCAGCCTAAGTGTAATCTTCATATCTCGGGCAAACTAAAATCTTTATATCTGGTTATAAGACATATTTCATAATTTGAGAAGTTGAAAATTCAGTTGACAGAGATTGCAGGACCTGCGATGTAACATTCATGGTCCAAATCTTCACTGTGATTTTAAAACTGTTAGGAACTTTAGCTACTTATTTACACATAATAAGAAAAAAATGTTAAACGGAGATAATTAAAAAATGTTCTCTGGGGTTATTTCGTATTGACGCTCGACAGATGAATGTAATTTTTTTGCAGATAGTAGAGTTCCATGCAACACTATCTATCGAAATTATCAAAGAATAAGTAACTAGGTTTCAAATACCAATAAGTGAAAAAAAAGTCGTACGGTTTAGTGTCAGTACATAATTTCATCCGCAGGATAGTGCAAACAAGTAGGCATTTCCTATGACATCGATAAATATCATAAATAAATTTTGTTAACAACAAAAGATCCTGCAAGATCTGAGAAGCGTCAAGCTATACATAAGCAATATTCAAATTTAATAAGAGAGAAATTTAAATGTATGAGTGAAGTACACATGCTCAGGAGCATTCAGCTGCAAAGTGAGAAAAAAGATATGTGTGCGTACCTCCTTAAATTCTTGAAACGAAAATGCATTCGCCATATCCTTGCGGGTTACTCCCTCCTGCCACTGAGCAATTAACATTGGATAATCGTGCCTGCAGAGTATGAATTCGCCGTCAAGTTTATGCCATGCTGCCTATACCGAGATTTTCAAACAAGTAGAGTGTTATCTTTACCTAATGTCACTCAATACATTTCCTCCTTTCATAGTGTAACTCTGACGAGGACGAAGCAAGTCTAGGTCAGAATTTGCCTCTAGAGAAGAATTCATAGTCAGAGAGCATTGTCCCAGACCCTCGGAAATAGTTCCGTAGCTCAGTACTACAGAACAATGTAGGCGAGAAGCAATACTGGATCCAGGCTGCGCCGTTTCCATTATTCCACCAACCAAATTATTGAGCCAGTCTGCGTCTTTGCTGCCCCTCATTTTTTTCTGGTCCTTGGAGTCGTTCACCCCAGCCCTTACGTGCAACAACACCAAATCAAACTCGCACTTCTCTTGAACGCTGCCTCCGGAAAATCCTAGGAGCGAAAGTAGTTTAGACTCTGGCGACATGGCCTTATCAGGGACTTTCTCAGACTGCTCGTCGAGATGCAGAACACTGAAACCAAGATTTCTTGCAAAAGATCGAACATGGGGGCAATTGGTGGATATAGCAGCTCTCAGACCCATAAACCTGAGTTAGAGAAAGAATCAAAACATGAGAGGAGGACATAATATATCTTAGGGTTATTTAGTTTTAGGGTCTTGAGATGGTTTGGGCCTCTGACCGTTGGGCTGACCATCCAAAATGGAGACCTAAACGCAATTTTCGAATATCATATGAAACCCTAAAACTAAACACAAATTTCAAATACTATAGAAACCTAACGAGATCTAACAGTTAGCCCAAGTCAATCGTCAAGACAAGGCCCAAACCCTCTTCTGGAGAGACCTAAACGCAAATTTCGAATATTATACAAGACCCTAAGGGTCCACTTGGTAACGGTATTTACATCGGTTTTGGGATGTTTTTGAACCGACCGTTTATGAAAATCCTTACTTGTTAATTTTTTTGAGGCACTGGTTTTGGTCAGCTCAAGAACCTCCCAAAACCGGTGTAATGAAATTTTGGGTGGCTTTATAAACACCTCAAATCGGTAGGTTTTGAAGGATTTTATTATTTTATTCCATTTACAGCTTCATCAAAAATATATAATTATAACTACTAATACCTTACTCTTATTTTTTCTTTCTCATCTGTGTTTCTCTACTACTTCTTACAAACTATGACTACTTTCTCAAGTAAGTTTTTATTTCTTAAAATCTTTCTCTCCTACTTTCAACCCGGCGTTTCTATTATTTTTATCAAATATGGACTTCTACTTCCTGATCGAGGCATGGACCGACGGGCAGTTCCTGCGCACGGGACCGTTTTGTTTATATATGGAGGTATATGTAATTTTATTCGTGTAAAGAACTTTCAGATCTGCCCGTTAACGAATTACCAAGCATAGATTGGACTGGTTTAAAAGCCGCTACTTAAAATCATCCAAAACCGGACCCCCTCATAACCGCTCATAATCGGTACTCTAAAAACATCTCATAACAGCTACCCCTAAAATTGCTAAGCAGACCCTAAAACTAAATAACCATATATCTTATGCTAATAAAGCCTTCTTGTTAAAAAAAAAAGGGATCATATCTTGACCTCTCTGAAATTGAGGGCAGTGAGAGCTCCTTTGAATCCCCAACAGCATCTGCTTCGCCATGTTTCCCTATCTGGAAGTTCACGGGTTAATAAATTAAAAAAAATTAGAAAAAAAATGAGGTTTTGAACACATTAAGCAGCAACTCGACGAAGAAGGAAGGAAAGAAAGGCAAACTCGCCATTGGTAGACTGAAATCGTACGCATCCAATAGCTGTGCTAATTCTCTGATCACCCTGTCATTCTCGGCTTCTGAAATTTAATTCCGGGAAACCCAATTAGAAAATGAACATCTTTTTGCATCAAAAAAGAAAAAGACTGCGCCACATGTTCGATGAATGGTTTTGTTCTAAATTGGTAGCTACGCGATGACAATTTGGGCTTGCAGCCTGATTTAGTATAATAATGAGGAGGAGGAGGAGGAAGAGTAGATTTGTTCATAAATATATAAAAATACCATTGGGAGGAGAAATTCTGAGGGAGAGGAAACCGCAGGAGGCGCGAGCGGCGAAGGAGTGGAGGAGGGAATGGGACGGAGACACCATCGGAGCGAGCCCGTCTCCGTATATCACCAACGCTCGGCTCGGCTTGTCAGCCATCTCCCTCCTTCCTTGCTTCTCTTCTGTCACACAAATTGGGGAAGAAGAAGAAGAAGAAGAGTAAAGCTACTTTCACAAACTATTTAGACGGACCTGCTTGACTTGGGAGGAGGAGGAGGAGTCGGCTTTTGCGAGTCCCACCCTCCTCCAAACTCCGGTCCAACCACCAGATCAAAATAATCAAAATTAAATAAAATTAAATTGTACCGAACCCAACTCGTTCTTGTGGTTAGTAAAAAAAGGTACAACTTCTTTGACTTGACGGACGGTCTAGAATAATCTGAAAATTGAACCACAAAAAAGATATGTGTGTGTAAAAATTGGAGACAGTAGATCCAGATAGTATGCAACGCAACGTACACAATGTTCAGTACGTTACGTCGAGCATCACAAAAATAATAATTAGATTTAAAAAAAATTAAATTAAAATATAACTAACTGAAATTAACCGAATCATAATTGGTTTGGTTCGTTCCATCACGGACAATGGACCAAAATGGCATCTAGAAGTCCATTTTTCTTTACCCATCAAAATTAGAATGTGTGTTCACCACTCAAATATTGTCACGTGTCAAATTAATGGTCGAAACTAGTATTGCCAAACCACTTCCAAAATTGTTTTAGGAGTCGATCTTCTGAAATTTCGGCCCGTACCGAGTGATGTAACAGAATTTTTTTGGTAATATCTTCCGGTAGCTGCCATAAGAACCTCTCCCATATATATAAATCACGCGCAACTCACGTGTAAATCCCCCACATTTCCTATAAAGACTCCAAACACCCCCCCCCCTCCCGCCTCCACTACCCCAAACCCTAGGAAGAAGAACACTAATCGCCATGGCAGAAACCCTAGTCTTCAAGGGCGACATGGTTGGCCACTCCGACGCCGTGTGAGACCCGTCTCACTGTATCGGTATTTTATACGGATACGTGTTTATTGAGTCGTATTTCGTATTTCTCGGTTTGCGTGATATTTTAAAATTTTCCAAAGTGCAGGGTTTTCGTGGCTTGGTTTAACTTGGATTTGGTTTTATTGGGTTTGGTTTAACTTGGCTTGGCATTTGACTTGGTTTAATGGGTTTTGGTTTACCATGGTTTGGTTTAACTTTGACTTGGTTTGGTTTAGTTTGGTTCCTTATGAGATGAGGTGGATGGTTTAGATTTAGTGGAGATGAATGAATGGTGGAGATTGCTTGAGCTTGTTATATAAGCCACTTTTTCTTTCTCCCTCCTCATTCACCCTCATTCATTTCTTTTCTACCAAACCCTAGCAATTAGAGATAGGCAAGTACACCTTGCCGAATGTTGGACGATTTCTATTTCGTTTGTTCTATTCTCTTCCTTGTTACATTCTAAGCATGTTTAGAACTTGGAGTTTTCTATTTTGATGGCTAGATTGTTGTAGATCTAACTTAAAGCAAATTTTGGTTTTCATGGGTTTTGATCTATTTAATCTTGTTATTTTCGAGTTTTGATGGTTCTATGTTGTAGAGCATTTCATTCTGCTCCGTTTTGACCCAAGGAAGTTCGGATTTGGACTCCGGATAAAGGTTTCGTGGAGCTTGGAAGCATGGATTCTTGGCGTTCTTCTTCTCAGAAGCTTGGAGAAGAAGAACAGTGCTAGACTTGACCGCATGAATACTTCATGCGGCAAGTGATTCCGAGCCGCATGAGCCTTTATACGACAGTTCTGGCTGCATGGGCTTGACTTGACCGCATGAACATTTCATGCGGCAAGTGTTCTCTTCAGCCGCATGACTGGAAGTACTTGAGCCGCATGAGGGTCGAACTCATCTAGCCGCATAAGTCTACTTCCTCACTTAGCCGCATAGGTCCCGGCATAATCTGAGCCGCATGAACTTGGTCCACTTGCAGCCGTATATGACTTGTATTCCCCCTGACTGCATAAGCTCCTGAATTGACTTGGCCGCATGGGTTCCTAACTGAGCCGCATGCACCCCCTTCGTCTCCTGGCCGCATAAGCGCATGGCTCGTCCAGCCGCATAAGACCTTGCTCCCTGCAGACCGCATGAAGACCTTATATATCTAGCCGCATAGCCTTGCTCAGACTGAGCCGCATGAGTCCCTGTTATCCTGAACCGCATGGACTTCTGAGTTCCCAGCCGCATGAGTTCCTTCATTCCTGAGCCGCATGAACCCGTATCATCTCGGGCCGCATGTACCCCGACCCGTCCTGAGCCGCATAGGACCCTGCTCATTCCCTGAGCCGCATGGACTCGGATTTCCTGAGCCGCATGAACCGCATAAATTCAGCCGCATGCATCTGATTAATCCTGCCGCATGAGCCAGCCTTGCCCGAGCCGCATGGCTCTGTCATGTCCTGTATTTTATATTTTGTTTATTTTTGTATATCCAAGTCTTGTGGCTCTTTTTGTAACTTGAGTTCCTTGAGTACACATTTATCCCTATTGTATATTTTTATGCCCATTTTATATCCTTACGCCTTTTGTCCTGAACTTGATAATCCTGATTTGATTGGCATGATTGAAATGACAATTGTACCTGGCATGGTGTGACCAAGAACTGACATGCATGATAACTTGACCTGATAACTCGACCTGCTACACATGACTTGATAGTGACCCCGAGCCGCAGGGCTCCTTCCTGTGCCTTGTCCAGCTATTTAATTATTTATATTATTATTATTTCTCTATTGTTATTTGATCTTTATTGATGACTTGTGCCTTGTAACCTCAGCATAACTTGAGTCTCCTGATTGAATGCTTGCACTATACTATCCTACACATGTACCCTAAACACGACAGTGACCCGTAGTGGTGCACTCCTGATTAATGACCTGACATGACCTGATGGTGGCCCGTCGTGGCACACTCTTGACCAGTAAACTTGACATGATAATGACTTGACAATGACCCGTAGTGGTGCACTCTTGACATGATGAACTTGCCATGATAACTTGACATGATATACCTGACATGCTTGATAGTGGCCCGTCGTGGCGCACTCTTGATAAGTAATAATGATAATGATAGTGGCCCGTCGTGGCGCACTCCTGACAAGAATTAATTAGTATCCTGACACCGTGGGTGATTGTGTTTGTACAAATGAACCCGTCTCGTCTTGCATCATGTCTAGGACATGAATCCCTGGTTTTCCACGGTCAGGGATTCATACTGAAATGGACTAAGGTTAATTACTAGAATAATCCAGTAGTTCATGGAGAGACTTTCCCAGTTACCTGTTGCCCCTTTGATCCCGGCCTTATATATATATATACATGGAATTTGTTGCTATCCGTCGAGATGAGCGCACTTCCAGCCCGCCGTCGAGTGTGGTACCTTAGGACACATGTATCTTACTACAGTGTGTCTGCTATATCATGCTATCTTTTCCTTTTCTTTGCTGGGGTCATTCAGGTAGTAACAAACAGGTAACCGGACTTGGAAGAATCTCATTGCATCTTGCTAGTAACTAGGCCTGTGATAACCCTAGTTAGTTAAAGTATCAAGCCGTACCTATTGCTTGGCCGTGATTGATTGAATGGAGTCTAACTCAGTCTAGTCTTGACTTGATCCTGCACAAGATTGTCACATGACCTGATTGTTCATATTCGTCCTGTCCTGTACATGATCGTTACATGTCCTGAGTTATTATTTTATCTTGCCGATAAATGGTGGGAGAAACCAAGTTCCGTTCAGACGAAGGGTTACAACCCCGGTCCTTGTTTGGTTTACGGGTTGTAACCTGGTTATCTGAATAGTCCCATGGTCATCCCATCGTATATCACCTTCCCAGTTCTATTTATTTAACATGTTCTCCAGTTTACTTTATGCTCAATGATGATTTACTTACTGTCTTCCTATGTTCGGGATAAGTGCATTGGTACTGCATGAATCTCGATCCTCCTTTACTTATTGCTTTCTCTCCTTGTTGAATGCTAATGATTGCTGGTTTTAAGTTCATAGTTCGGCCTCCTTTGTGGTACTTGCTATTTGGGGTCTGACCCCACTGGTTTTGCATGGCCAGGTTCTGATAGAAGAGCCCGAAGGATCTACCGCACCATCTACTCGACGGTGACCAGCCAGAGCACCAGAGTGCCTCAGTGGGTTTCTTCTTCATCCTCCCACTGATATGTAAATTCTCTTCTTGTAACGTTTAGTCCCGAGCACGTGTTTAGCTCGTGTTTTGGTATTTTCCTTGATGTTGTAGCCTACGGGCATAAACATGATATGTGTATTCTAGACTATAGCTAGTCCTTATCATGTACGACTAATACTCTAGCTAGTCATCAGTCCTGTGGTACTGGCTTCATGATCATTCATGTATATATGGTTCGGGACGCCTTACTATTGTATGTATGATGATCGTACTCTTTGCTCTTGTATAATTGACTGTGATTGAGATACCTAGGATTGTTAAACCTTAGGATTGACTGATGGCTTGTAGAGTAACCCCCATGTCTTGACAGCTTATACGTGATTTCAGAGTATTAACGTACTTTGGGATTGCGTAGCTGGCTGTGTCCGCCTCCGTCCAGTATTCTGGTTCTGGGACGTGACACGCCGTCACCGCCATCGCTTGTCCCATCGACAACTTCGACACCATCGTCTGCTCCTCCCGCGTCAAGTCGCTTCTCCTCTGGAACCTCACCAAGGAGTCCGCCGCCTTCGCCGAAATAATTCAAATTAAATAAACTAAACTTATAAGAATTTAAAATTAGAAAAAAGATGGATGAGTCCATTTTTTTCATCTACCGAGACTATGATGGATGTTTATCCTTCCACCATTTTTGTTCATCCATCAAAACTAGGAGGAATGTTCACCCTTCTACTCACAGAGTTACCACGTGTCATCTTCATCCAACCTAAAACCACTTTAGGAGTGGTTTGGTGAACATCCACAAGTACATTTTTATTCACCCATCAAAATTAGAGTGTACGTAAAAGCTGTCACGTGTCAAATTAATGATCCAAACCACTTCTAGAATTGTTTTAAGAGTCAATCTTCTCGGCAGTGATGTAACATAAAATATTTGATAATATCTTCCGATAACTGTCCAAATATTTGGTAATATCTTCCGATAACTGTCCCAAGAAACTCTCGTGTGTGTGTGTGTGTGTGTGTGTATATATATATATATATATATATATATATATATATATATATATATATATATATATATATATATATATATATATATATATATATATATATGAGGAGGGATCCGCATTCCCTCGCTTTTGCATCCCCTCTTTCACATCCATTGGATCTTGTTTAAGTCATTTAATCTTAATCGTTAATTTTTCAACGGTTAAGATTAGATGACTTGAACTAGATCTAGCGGATGTTATCATGAGAATGCATGGGGGATGCAAAAGTGAGGGGATGCGGATTCCTCCTCCTCTCTCTCTCTCTCTCTCTATATATATATATATATATATATATATATATATAAGAGAGAGAGAGAGAGAGAGAGAGAGAGAGAGAGAGAGAGAATATATACACCTCACCTCCCTTATTATATATAGAGAATAAGGGAGGTGAGGTGGCTTTATGTCACCCCCATGCTATTATCATGCACTTGCACACTTTTTGGTGCATGATAATAGCATGGGAGGTGACTCATTGCCACCACCCATAAGAGCATCTCCAACCATGCTACACATCAGTAATTAAGAAGTATAATCAAGATTTTGGCTTACATCAGTAATATTTCCTTACAGCAAACCATGCTACATATCAACATGCTTGAATGAACCACTAGAGATCAGAACTAAGTTGTCCAAAAGATTGCTTAAAATTCCAGCTTAGAAGAAGATAATTCTTTCTAACATGTCACTGCTTGCAGTCCAGTGAATGGAGCCCAGTCGGATAGCAGAAACTTTACTCCAGATTTTATGAAGTCAGAAAAAATCTCTTGGCACTCACCATGAGATTGAGATGTCTGAGAATGTACCTAACTGCTGGACCAAGTGACCAAGTTTACACAAACAGCTTCTAACAATGTAGCCCCTATTGCTGTTGGTCCTGTTGTTTCACCGAGGGAGATTGAAGCAGTTGGTATTTTGGTTTGTTCTTCTTAAGGAGAAGATATGTGTTCGAGTACCAAAACATCAATATCCTTCCCTGTGCTACCAGTGTATCCCTTATCCGAGTTCCTCCAAATGAGAGCCTCTCTAAAGCCTGCCATATTAAGCAAAATTCAGTAGTTGTTTTGTACTGCAAGCTAACAGACTTTGAAGAATAAAAAGGTGAATCCAAGAACCCATCAACTCTAATTGGTTCGACTCTTTCCTTATTGAACTTTCAGTCATAGTATGAAGTATCGGCGAATACCGATACGGTTTGGCATGTCCTGATCCGATACCGACATTGGGGGTCTCGTTCCCGGTCAATTCGGGACAGAAAATTGAACGAAAAACATAAGAAAATGATAAAAAAATAGAGTTAACGCAATGATTCACTAACAATATTATTGTGTATCGATATGATTCCTTAGTGATAAATTGTAACCATTACCATTTGTTGATATTGTATACCTATAAAATTCACAACATTTATCCATATTAATATTATTTTTATTTAAACCTAACGACAAGCAACATGCAATATATAAAATTATGTCTAAATGTATCAAATATTTTTCTAACTTTTTAAAAGACTTTTAATATCATTTTGTCTTTCTGAAATGAATAACCCGATACTCTCATCCGAAACAGCCAAAAATGCCGATACTGTTATTCATAGTAAGGGGCCGAAAATGATCCCAATCCCTATATTTCGAGCCTTGCTTTCAGTACAAACCATTCACTTTGTTTTTCTCCTCAGTCAGCTATGTTGCGCGTCTGAGTAACTAAGGACAGTGAGGTACTTCACTTGATTTCGGGATATCATAGGCGGATATGGTAGTGAATGGTAAGTCATTAGTCACTACTTAGATATTGTATGACGATATATATTATACGAAAGTGATGACTTAAATTGTTGAGCCGATGAATTGTATGTGTAAGGTTTCTTCAAGCCACTGCTCATCATAATCAGGGATGCACCAATAGCTTCAAGAAGAGTTATACGAGCAGACTCAGATTCCTGACATAGACAACCCTGACCTCAGTTGAATTGCAAGCAAATAACATCCTAATCTAGAGCAATACACACATGTGCACACACAAAACAGTTCTCCTATTTCAGCAGGTTGTTGGAGTGAATTTGTAATATAATTTACTAACAAAATGAACATGTAGGGTGTGTTACAGATATATATATATATATACATTATGTGATTATGCATATCTACAACAAACGCCCAACCATGTTGGGTTTAGGTTGAACCCGGTTGCATTGAGTTGATTACTACATTTAGAATTTAGGACTTTAACCCCACCCAACCAACTTTTTGAAACGAATCCAAACCAGCAAGTGGCTACCTTGTCCATTATTGGGTCAGATTGGAGGCCTAAGATATATCCAGAATATATTAACTGTTTTATAATTATGTAAATAGGTTCACCTGTTCTCCAGTTTGGATGTCGAAGGAATTCTGATGCTCAAACTGAAGGCCACTAAATTCGTTGATACAAAGCCCCTGGAAGGCCCTGAAGGATGACAGAAAATTATGACATAAATTTCAAGCTTACATACCAAGTTTTAAGTAGTACTTCATTAGCTTTACCATCTAATCAGAGAAACTTGAGGGATCCATCTGAAGATAACAGGAGTATTCACAGCATTGACATAATAGCCTCCAAAGACGATGAAAACAGTCATGAGCGATGGACCCACAGCCATTGCTGCTTCAGTTGTTGGAACCATGGCTCCTACAGTTAGACCCATTGCAGATGCAGCAAACGACTCAACCGTCACAATGCCACAGAACTTTGCAAATCTGCAATTAAGTTTATAATTGATTATGTGCCTCATATACGCCTAAATATATTGAGGAAAAATTTTGTAGCTGAAGCCTAGGCCAGATATCTACAACAACAAAGCCTTTATTCCAAATTTTGAGGTGGATAATTGAATTCCTTCCTTCCATTATGCCATGGCAGGGGCCATCTTCTCTCTCAAGCAAGCAAATATCATATATCATTTTTACAGCCTCAATCCAAGTTCATATAGGTCAATCCCAGTCCTAGTAGCTCTTTAACTAATATCCTATCATTTATCATTTCTACTAAACCGGATATATATTCTCCTCCTATTTGCTTTTTCTTTCCTCTCATCTGAGATTCCTTGTGAATTTAACCAATCATTTATTCATCAGATTAATTAAACGCTTTATGGAGCTTTCTTATGCTCCATAGCCCCATTTTGGTGGGAGAAGGATTGGGTGATGATGGTGATGATTTATTCATCACACTGGCATTATGTAGATTTGAGTTATGCACAGGATAGTTGTTAGCAGTGTGCTCATCATTAGTTATCAGAAAGCAACGCCTTATTTGATAGGAAATGCTGGAAATCAACTGAAAATATGTGGATTATGTACTGGAGGCCTAAGGATGTCCAAGAAAAAGAGAGGCCTCAGGAAAAATCTGATAATAACAGACATGAACTTTAGCAAAGATTACAAGCAGAAATGTGACGTATATATAACAATCAAAAGAAATGAATGGAGAAGAAAATTTTATTCTGCTGCTGCAAATAGTCAGAATCAGGATAGATTTTTTTAAGTTATCATAACCCCAGTGCTTATCAGAATATGAATATCATTATCCATCTACTAAGTAAATATACTTCACTAAATAAATGTAAGTTCCCAACAGCCATTGTCTGAACAACACAAAGTGACCAAAATATGTTATTTTTCAGTTGTGATGCTCGACTTTGATGGATCATAGCGCCTATACATGTAATAGATACATGAAATTAGCTTATAATTTGGGGGGGTGCAAAATTGGTAATGAAGCCAGATAAAAATTGATGCAAAAGATGTTCTCAAGGTGGATCACCATCAATGATGGTTCATTAAAGTCCATTTATTTAGTCAGATAATACTAGAATGTGGTGTTTATCTAGTTCATTGAATGTTTCTCTCTCAAATGCCAGTTGCAAATGTTCAATACTTGTAATATTAGTAAAAGGAGAAGAGAGATCACATCAATATCTATTGATAAATTTGGTTCGCTTCTTTTATAAAGACTCGGGACCAGTGCTCTTTGAATGCTTAGGAAGACTTTGTACAGAATCATTCTATTGAGGAAGGCAGACCAAATTCCCCTAAAATGAATTGAACCATTTAGATGGTTGTTAAATTTGTTTCAGGAACAAATGTTTCGGGATAAAATAAAGTAAATGTTACCGGCCTCCGGGAAAGTAAATGTTACCGGCCTCCGGGAAAGTAAATGTTACCGGCCTCCGGGAAAGTAAATTTATAATTTCGTTTGAGGTATACTCTCCGCCACGATCAGATCTAAGGATCTTAATCCTTTTCTCTAATTGGTTTTCAGCTTCTGATTTGTAAACCTTGAATCTATCTAGAACTTCATCTTTGGTTTTGAGAAGGTAGGTATAGCAATACTTTGAACAATCATCTATAAATGTGACAAAGTATTTCCTACCGCCTCGAGTCAAAATCCTATTTGAATCACAAACATCACTATGAACTAGTTCTAGAAGATCAGAATTCCTTTCTACGGATTTGAATGGTAGTCTAGAATGTTTGGCTTGAACACAAATCTCACACTTGTCTTTATTATCTACAGGAGACTTGGGAATAAGATTTAGGTTCATCATCCTTCTAAGGGAACCCAGGTTCACATGACCTAGTCTACCATGCCAAACATTGGAAGATTCTACATTGGAAACAATAGGAGAAGGATCCAACATTTTATTTACAGTATTGAGAATAAACAGACCATCCTTTACAAATCCTTTACCAACAAAGGACTCATTCTTAGAAAATACAACTTTATTGGCTTCCATTACAATCTTGTAACCAGATGCTACAAGAAGGGAACCGCTAACTAAATTTCTCCTAACAGTCGGCACATGAAGAACATCATGAAGAGGCAGACTTTTCCTGATGCCATTTTCAGATCTATTCTTCCTCTTCCTACAATTTGTGCCGTAGAGCCATCTCCTAGGGTTATGCCTCCTCCACATGATTCCTGATAGTTTGAAAAACAGGAGCGATCAAATGAAACATGAACATTAGCTCCAGAATCCAACCACCAGTCATCAGAATGGTAAGAAATATTAACTAAGGGTTGGTAAGTCACAGACCTGAAGGAACCAGAAGACCCATTCAGAATCATGTTGGCTTCTGGTTTGGCTGGGCCTTTCCCCCTATAGGAAATCTTGATTGGTTCCTTCTTCCTTTGGAAACAGTTGATGGCCGTGTGGTTTGTTCTACCACACACAAAACAAAATCTTCCTTGATCCTGAGTCTGACCAAAGTTTCTAGGTTTTTGGAGTTGCTGGTGTTGACGATTCTGGTGGTTCTGGTGAAGGGGCTGAACAATATTCTTCTTCTTGAAGATATTATTCTTGGGTTTGTGAGGATTATTAGACTTAGGTTTGCTTTGGGATGACTCTACTAGGTTTACCTTAGCCTTAGTCTCAGTCTTGGAGTTAGACCTTAGCCTAAGTTGTTCTTCAACTCTAATTTGCTTCAGTACTTGGACAAAAGTAAGATCACCTTGGGTACGATGGAGGTCCTTTTTTACATCAGACCAAGAGGGAGGGAGCTTACCTACCAGGCAAGCTATCTTATGTTCAGCTGAAAATGTTGTACCTTTAGCTTGAATGTGCCTCACAAATTTTTGGAATTCATGGATTTGTTCATTCATAGGTTTGTCATCTACCATGAAATACTTATTAAATGCTGAAGAAGTGAATCTTTCAATTCCAGCATCATCACAACCATATTCATCTTCTAAAGCATTCCAAAGTTCTTTGGCGCTTTTATATTCAAAGAATATATCATAAAGTGAATCAGATAAAGCGCTTAGAATTCGATGGAAGCAGTGAAAGTCTATTTTCTTAGGGGTTTTAGGTTTGGAGGAACTGGAGGGTTTGGACATTCCTATGTCAGACTCAGTGTCGTCAGAATCATTTATGATGGGTGTAGAACCATCAATGGCTGAAATCAGTCCTAAAGTGGTGAGCCAGAAATTCATTTGACTCTACCACCTCTTGAAGTGGGTGCCATCAAACTTGGCTGGCTTGGCAGTCGAAGTCTCGTCTTTGGTAGACATAATTTCTAAGGTCTGAAAATAAAATAAAATATTTACTCAATAAGATGGATTAAGCTAAAACTTAACAATTTAAATGATTTTAGTAATAGACCTTTAAAATTTTGTTTTTCAAGTTTTGATAAGGTTGGGTTAGCTGTAGGGGCCGGATCACAGCAAGCGGAGGTTCACTAGGAACTCTTAAGAACCGGTCGCTTAGACGATTTACGTCTTTTTGACAGAAGGGCCCTTTCGGCTTGTTCCCAAACAAATCTCTACTTTAGAACTTTAAAATTAAATAAATTTTACTAAATCAATTAATTGTTTACTTTAGCCTAAATTTAAATATTTAGTAAAGAAAAACTAGAATTGACAAAATTACTAACACAATAATGTTTGTCTCAGGTGTCACTTTATGAAAATGACAAATTGTTACTAATGTGACAAATATTCAAAATTAACAAATAACTTGTTAATGTGAGTTAAAATATTTGCTTGATGATAGTAAAGAGTAAGCAATGTATAGCAAATTTAGTGAGTGAATAGGAGATATGCTAACACTAATATAAGTTATAACAATGCATATGTCTTAATGCTTACAATAATTTAAGCACCGTAGATTATAACAATGTTGATAACAAATTTCGTAGCAGCAATTAGAGATTTTATTTTATAAATGAATCAACTCTTAGATTGTTGGAAATTATTCCAAAAAATCTGCAAACAAAAATAAAATAAAGTAAATGTTACCGGCCTCCGGAAAAGTCGCGCAGGAAGCACTGCCCTAAGAGTTGATTCGGGTCTATGTGCAGACTTGTTCCGAATGCTCCTAGTGGTAAAACTCCCGCTCTACCGGTATCTCCTCGTCGCACACAACTCGGAAAGAGCGACCCGAACTTAGCTTTTCTGCCAAGAGCACAAACCGAAGAACAATGCTTTGAATTGAACAAGAGAGAATGAGAGGGAGAGAGTGGAGTGTGTTTTTCACTTGAGAGATGTTTGCTTATATAGCATAAGAGTATGCTAAAAATAGGCAAAAGAGAATGTCAAAATCAAAGAATAGGATATTGGAGATTTGACTAGGTTTTTTCTATATACCAAGTCCAACACCATTTAGATGGTTGTTAAATTTGTTTCAGGAACAAATGTTTCGGGATACACCTGCAGGGGCGGGTAGTTAACTTTTACTCTATCCTTATGTGTTCATAACCAATCTAAGCTTGCCAATATTTCTATATACTGGCATGACATTTTCAGGAGACACGGAAGTGACTTAAAGGCCAACTCCAACTGAAGGCATGATTAAGGAAATAATCAGAACATAAACAATATATAGCACGAAAGCTATTCGCAATCGCAACAAACAAGTAGCATTCTGAATTTGAAAGATGAAACAAGAGTTATATTCACAATTTGCCAGGAGTAAGTAATCAGACCACCTCACCTGTAGAGGGTAGGATGGAGCCGAGCCATGGGATACAAAACAGTCCCAAACATCAATGGGAATGCTGCTCCGATGGGGATTTCTGCCAGCAACTTTGACAATAGATATGGGCCGAGTGAATATGACCCCTTGGCACGCTCTCTATCTACTATTGCACGTTCCTTTGGAAACACACCTACAGTTTTTGTAAGTGCTGCCATCGCTGTGTTGATTGCAGTTACCTTTCCCAAGAAATGAGTTAATCAACATGGGTTCATCTTGAATTGAATATATACATAACAGATTGACATACTTATTTCCTGTAAATGCCCACTACAAGCTAATCAGAGTATCAACTGGTAAAGAAGATATGTTCACCCATTAGTTAAGTTAAAAACTTCCAAGATTTGATATGGCAGAACTATCTTATTTATGTTTAGTGTTTATAAAACCAACCAGAGAGCATGCAAGTGGTAAAATTAGCGACTCAAATGTATGCATGAAAACATGCTCTTTATGAATGCTCCATGATCAAGCATAGACACAGAAGACCAACCCTTTGATGTCATGTGTGCGCGCTATACTTTTGCAATGGAACTAGTAAAGAATAGCTAGAAAGATTATTCTTGACGAAGAGAAATATCCAAGTCTTGATGTTCCTTACTAGTATTGTTGCTTCTAGTCAACTGATTATAAGCAATATAGCAGTTAATACCAGAACAATTTTCACAGACTTCCAGAATTCCAAAGCTTTCTCCTTTTTCATGGTAATTAGGCCAGAATAAACACCTTAATACCAGAACTATGTTCACATAGACCTTTGGTACGGGGGAGGGGATGTCTTGGTTTTGAGACTTGGGAGGAAGTAAGTGGTCGTACCTTAATCTCAAATCATCCTCCTCCTCATCCAAGCCTTCAGGTTCATGAAAGATTCGACATAAGTTTTTATGACCGGCTGCCAACCTGTTGTCAACCCTCTATGTTGGTGCCAAATTCCTAGCAAAGGTAACTTTGAGCATGAGGGAGTCATGCCATAGAACCCAAGCGGCCGCTAGTTGGTAGGTAGGTAGACCAACCTTTTGGATATGCAGATTAAGCTCATGCAACGAAGGAGTATACCTCAATCTCAAATAAAATATTGGACAACCAAAGATCAACAATATCTTTAAGAAAATAAATGAACAATAGAAACATGCCTCTCTCTGCAAATAACTATTCTTCTGATGAGGTAAGTATTTGGTAAATGTTCTGTTATCCAAATGTTTTCCCTGATGACTATAAAAGTGATCCTTTTAGGCCAAACAAATATGTTGAGCGACTATGCAAGAAACATCACCACTCAATTGTTGAATAATATAAATATATAACCCTCTTACCAATGCTCTAGCATTTTGATGTGGCGGCAAGGACTTTAGCATGGTATGAGAGCAACCCGGGTTCAATCTCTCTAGCGTGTATTTTACAAAAAATGTAATGTTTCATGAATCCAGATCTCAACCATAGAATGGGTCTTTGACCTGCAGGGCATGTTGAATAATACAAATATATATAGTGCTATACTCTATAGTTTTGGTGTAGAGTCAAGGACTTTAATAGTATGAATACAAGTAAATGAGTTTACTTATAAAGAACCTGTTCCAATGTTTATGAATTGATTAGGATTTTATGTGAGGGAACTGCTTGACTTGGCTTATGTGAGTGCCCGACTTTAGTCAAGTGACAATAATGCATAAGAAAGATATTTTTCATGTTTAGCTTAAAGGATAAAGAGAAATTTTCTGATTGCATGCAGCAAAGCACATATATGACCAGTATTTTTCTGTTTAGTGTTGTACCTGAAGAAGTCCCATCCTATCTTGTATAGATGTCTGACTTTTCCCCATTCGCCAGAAGACTGATCCAAAAATGATTGCTGATGCAATAGACATTCTTGTCCGCACCTTGTTTGTTGGGCCATCTCGAGAAGCCTAAAATAATATCCTCAATACAGATACTAAAAAGAAACAAACTCAATGGACACTGTAAATTGACAAACTCATCCACCGTAAATACACTTTGACGATAGCTGTTATGGAAAATTAAAATACCAGTCAGACCTCATGATAAAATGTGTCATTAGTTATAAGTGCAGCAGTTAGACATTTTCTAATTGGAAAGGTTTGCTTCCTTTTGTTTTGGCAACTTCTCAACAAAGGGTGTGCGGTTTGAATTACTTATTTTGTTGGCTTGTTCCAGATAATCATTGCCTATGTTGCATGGATATGGACACAATACAAATACGGAATATGGACATTTTCAAGTAAGTACAATTGTACCTATGTTGAACGAGTACGGATACGGACACGATAGGGATACAAACATCATTTTGCCGTATCCGTGAAAAAATAGTTGCCTAGCTATCATACTTGAGGACTATATGTGAACTACTTGGATGATTATATAAGAAACTTAGCACTGAAAATCTGAAACATATGCAAAAAGGCCTCAATCAACTCATTGTGACTTAGTTTACAATGGTATCATTCTCTATCGCTTTATGCTTTTGCAAACCCCTCTCACAGTTCAGTTCTAGGAATAAAACCTACCTGAAATGATAAGGAACAAGAGATGGCAACACTTAACAGTATTCTCCTAAAATAGCAACATTTAAGAACGGGAAATTGGTGAACAGACCTGCATCCACGCTCGTTTAAGGAGCAACCAGAATTGTCTCCACCAACCACCTCTCCGCTTGGCTATTGCTTTTCTGACAAACTTAGCAGGAACCTTGGACTCCATAACTGGACTCACACATGGAATGGCTGGGATGCTATTAGAGAACGCTTCAAGAAGTTCATCAATCCTTTTCTGAGAAGAATGCACACTTTCAGCAGAGCTATAATCAACCGATATGAGATCAGCCAGGAATTCTGCAGGGTTTTCATGGTCGGGACACTGATACCTGATGTAACAGTACCAAAAAAATATGAATAAGTAACTCTCAGCCACATTTTCTCTGGAGTCTTTATAAAGAAGTTAAACCTGGTTGTTGTTTTTTTGCCCTAAAACACTAGGAGCATTTGCTACCTATACGCCAAAAGCTATCTATCAGGCTTTTCTGTGTCAATGACAATTAAAAATAAAACTATTCCAGACTGCTGCCTACAATCTGTTTTTCAGCATTCCTCTATTTTATGTATTATTGTATCAATACAACTTTTGCTTAGTCCAGGTAAGCATTGGGAGGACATTCATTATTAGGGGGTGGTTTGGATCTTGTAAAATCATGTCGACTTTGCTTGTAGTACCTATCCTCAAATAGCATTTTACATATTCTCATTTATATCATATCAACCAAACCAAAAATTGGAAGCCCTACCAGTGAATAAAAACAGAACCTGGCACTGCAGGAAAGAGTAAGCAGATAATGGAGCTCGTGATAAAGGCTGATAAGTTTTTCAAATATTTATGCTTCTATAAATCGAAGTAAATATGGGATAAGGAATTTACCCAAATGTTGCAAAATATTCCAAAGGCTTGTCTTTAGCAGGACCCATGTAAATGACCGCACCCTCTGATAACAATATGATGTCATCAAATTTACTATAAACAGAACCTCTAGGCTGGTGTATGGAGCATATCACGGTATGCCCGTCCTGTGCAAGCTGCCGAAGAGTTTCCATAACCTTCTCTGCCTGGAATGCATCCAGGCCTGCATGGGCCAGAAATTATTGCATCAAAAGGCATAAGAATCAAATATTAAATATGGACCACTTTTGACAGTTTATATAAATAAAACTAGTAGACATAGCCTTGTGAGATTTGTGTGTAAATTTTGATTTTGCTGTCAATATTTATGTGGGAAGGCAATTTAATAACTCTTTGAGATTAAACATTGGGTATATTGAAGGTTAGTAGTATCGGTATCGGAACGGACACATCCTATGAGTATCAGCAATCAAATAATTATTAATAAATTATTAAAAATTTAGAAATAAAATATTTTACACAATTAGGTGTAATTTTAAGTATTTTATGTGTTATTGCTTAGTAGTTTTGAAATGGGCTAATTAGAGTTTAGACCATGAATTTTATACCAGCTGTCATGTCCAATTGGAAAGTATAGACCATGAATTTTTATATTTTGTTATATCTTTCCCATTATACCCTCACTAGCTTATATAAGAAAATTTTATTGTCATGCATGGGAGGGAGCGTATAGTAGGAAAAAATAAACAAAAAATAAATATCCAAGCTCCAAACTTTTCAACTGGACATGTTAGGGCTTAAACTCTAAGCTGGTATAAAATCCAAGGTGTAAACACTAATTAAGCCCTTTTGAAATTGAATGAAATAATAGTCACCATTAGTGGTTGGTTTACCTGCGATAAATAAGTTTTCTTCGTTTACATGCTTTTACACCCTTGTTGATTGGTTTTTTTGGTTCAATTTTATCTGTTGAATTGACTGGAAAAGAGACCCCCAACGTCGGTATCAACCAGTATCGGTAGCTGTCAGTATCGGATCGGGACATGCCAAATCGTATCGGTATCGACCGTATCGTATGGTTATTGGCCGATACTGCAAACTATTGAACATACAAGTATTGTCTAAACAAGTGAAAAATGGCTAGCTCATGTCATATTGGCTTATTTTACCTAGTCAAGTAATCTACTTTATCGGGACACTAGTCACGCTTTGACTCTGTCGTTCGGAGGTTAACTGTAGAAAATTATTGTGCACTAGAAAAAAAATGAATCAAAAAGCAAATTTTATTTACGGATTGATATAAAATTATTAATGAAATTGTTTACTATGTCATCTTAAACTTAGCTGGAATGGAAATGTCCACCACAAAAATGGTAAGAAAAATAACCAGCAGCATATAGCATGCTAAATTACTGTTTAACCATGAACAATTCAGTCAAGAGATGCCAAGAAATAATATTTAATAAAGCATCCCATGAAATAACTAATGTTCATACAAAATATGTTCCAGAAACCATCATGTGCACAGGGCGTAAGAGGTAAGACATCACCTGCCTAAAATCTTTCTATGGGATGTCTGATTGGTTAATCAAAAAGAACAATATCCTGCCTTGCCTATTTAGAGTTGAATTTGAGGAGTTCTCAAAATAAGTTAATTTTCTATCAGCGACAAAACTGCAGTTTATTACTCTTCACTAATAAAACTCTGTTGGCATAGCTGCTGAGTGCTTATACAGCTTCAGTGCTCCATTAACACTACCCCTAAATGATCAACCAAGAATAAGATCTGCAGATATTGGCCAACCAATTAGAACAGACACTGTTCTCTGAAAAGACATGAGAAATTTCATGATCATGAAGCAAATGCACGTCAACGTAAAGAGGTCCAAACACTTCCATAAACATTCTGATGCTGGCTTATACATTCGTTCTCACTGTTACAACCAATGCATCTTCTTATCCTCATCTGGATATTTCTTCACACATCTAAGGCCTCAACTCAAGTACTCAATATCTTGAAGTGTAGGCTCTTTTATTTTTAAAAATAATGACATTTTCTTTGTCAAGCAATTCAGTGGGGGCTTGGAAATTTTATTTTGTGGGGGCTTGCAAGGTACAAACAAAATTTTGTAAATAATACCTCTAATGTGGGTACCGAGCTTCCCAACACCTCTTAGGTAAAAACAAACCACTTCATCGATGGACCGCTATTTGATAATTAATATGGTGGTAGTGGAGGCTGGAATTTATTGTAAGCGTTGGCCAAAAATGTGTCAAAAAACTAAATATTCCTTTTCCAAAATTCATTGGGGGCTGGAGCCCCCACTAGCTTTAATGTGTGTCCCCTCCTGCCTGGTGGCTCGAAAGTTGTCAGCTCGGTATCCCCTTCTTTCCCCACCACCTTCTGACCCACAAGAATATACAATGAAGACTTCCAGAACTGTTGCCTTGATCAATCACATTAAAGAAAGGAGTTCGCTTGACTCACTAGGCCCACGCAAGATGATTCTTTCATGTTGGAGAATGTCTTGCTCATAGTATTTCTTTGCTCACTTCATATAGCTTTTATACCAATCACAGAACAATCTTGAAACTAGTAACCTTGACTTCATTCTCTGTCGATATTACCTAGAGTAGGAGTAGAGCACTTCATGCACATTTACCTTGGAACATGCGCGTGATTCAAATAATTTCTTAAGGATGTTGGAGGTTCCAATTTTGATATTATCTTTATCCAAAATTCCCAACATATATTTGTGGTCAAAACAATTCAATTTTCTAACAGTTGTAAAGGAATCATCACTAACTATTAACATAAGAAACACTGATTTAACCATGGTGGCTGAGTATGAAAAGAGAAAGCATACCGGTAGTGGGTTCATCAGCAAATATGACAGATGGGCTTGCGATCAGTTCACATGCGAGAGATAGACGTTTTCTTTCACCGCCACTAATTCCACGAACTTTTGCATCACCAACTATAGAATCCGCACAATTTGACTTTTACGAAGAAAACAAACCATCCATGAGAAGGAATGGAGGTTAGTTCATTTGTACCAAGTAAGCATTGCAAAGAACAAACAAGTATGGAAATGTGAATATGTAACTTATAAACTTGCCATATTAGGAAGGGAGTATTATAATGTTAATTAGCTTACATGAGAATTTTACTTTTCACTCAAATAACATCACATTATTAGCACATATCCATGTTCTGCACATCTACGTGATTAGGGGCTTGGTTCGAATTCCTCCTCTAACAGTTGCAAAAATTCTCAAAAAATGACAATTCATGTGTTTAGACCATGCTGGGAAGCTGAGGACTTTGAGCAGAAAAGATACAAGAGAGAAAGGTAACTCCTGAAAATTTTAAAGATCCCTCTTTATATTGAATCTTGTAAAGAAGAAAATTTAAGTGAGATTGACACTCCGTACTAAAACCGACTCGGATATTGGAATCCATTTTCAGTTGGTGTTAAATTATATCAAGTTCTATAAATTATCCCCACAATACTGTTAAAGTCCCTACCACTTACACCAAAACTCTAGAGTGTTGGTGAGGGTTTATATTGATATTATTCAACATGCCTCCGCGGGTGGAAGGCCTCGATTTATGGGCCAAGAGCTGGATCCACGCTGCAGTATTTCTTTTAATCCGCTTGAAATTAATGCCTGCCAAAGGATTCGAAATTTGGTCGTTGTGATACCATGTTAAAGCCCCTACCACTTGGGCCAAAACTCTACAGTGTTGGTTTCAACAAGTCGAAACATAACTGTTATTTCATTCCTTATTGTAGGCATTGGGCTACACTTACCAAGCCCAGTCGGAATAGGAGCTTCCTCACATACTCATCCCTCTTCTCCGGTGTTAGTATTTGAGGAAGCTGAAGTTCAGCTGCAAGTGAAAGGGTTTCCCGCACTGTGAGCTGCGAGAAGAAAATGTCCTCCTGTCGGACATAAGCGATCCTGCAAGAACATATCTTCTCTGTATATGAATCAATTATACACTGTTCTAGAGAAATAAATCGCCAAAGAAAATGTAAGCCTTCCTCTGCAAATTGTAAAACATTGGAACTTACTTGTATCCTCCACTTGATCTAGGTCGTCCATTGACATCTAAATATCCTGAAAGATGCAATCGGGGCGACGCAGCAAGCTGCCCTGCAAGAACATTCAGCAAAGTGGTCTTCCCTGACCCTGAAGGCCCCATGATGGCAAGCAATCTTCCTGGTTTTGCCTCTGCACTGACATTTGTTAGCAGAAACCTTACCTGAAACAAATGATTTGGCATTTTATGACTTCAAAAATGTTAAGGATGGCTTGACCAGCTTTTTCTTTTTTCCTTTTACTTTTCCCCTTCAAACTGGAAGGGACAGACACAAAGATGGAATGAAAAGAATGAGCTACCAAGATAAGCTAAAATTTTCAGGATAGATGCTTTCTTGTCATTTTATAGTCATAACCATGCAAAAGTACAGAGTAAATCAATGACAATAAGAAGTCAGTACTTTCACTTCCAAACTCTTAAAAGGTAACTTGATGTAGAAAATATGTACGGGTCAAATTTCCAATTAGTTACTTATAAGCACATGAAATTATGCTATAGCAGCTAACTAACAATATGTTGATGTGTATTTGCTTGTATTGTTGACATTTAAAATTTAAAAGTAGTATAAAAAGAAAGAAAATTACTAGGAGCGACCTGTCTAAACAGCTTAGGCAGTTAAAAAGAAAAACTAACCTGAAGTGCAGAAAAGACTTTTTATAAAATGTTGTACTCTTCGTGGTTAGAGGTGTTAAATGGGCCACAACTCATTCGGGTTGCGCTGGGTCCCCCCTCCTTCCCAGTCCCGAGCAGGGCCCGCCCTGGCCCAGGGTAACTAGGGCGACCGCCCAAGGCCCAAGGCCCACGGACCAGGAGGGTCCAAGAAAAAGCACTTGTATATATATAACCTTTTGTAATATGTTAAATATTAGTGCTCATACAACATAACATAATGACCTACCTAGTATAGTTGGTTTCACTTAAACCTTCTATGTTAAAGGGCATGAGTTCAAGGCCTAGTGGTCTTGTTTTGTTTTGTTTATAGAAGAACTTTTCAGTTTTTTTTAAGAAGGAACACTTTTTAATTTTGTCCTGGGCACCCAAAAACCCTGGACCCGAGCCCGGCCTGGTTGCTCTAACGGGTCGGGCTGAGTTTCCTCTCCTAGACCATAGGCCCGGTAGAAACCCGGAAGGAAAACAAAAATAGGTTATGTAGGAATCGAACCTTGAACGGGTGGAATAAATCACAATCCTTAGCCATTAAGTTGGGCCGGCCAGGCCCACAACTGATTTAGGCCGGCCAGGCTCAGCGGAGTTACACCATGATTCGTCGTGACACCACATGATTTTGCGGAACTCAAATCCGTCACTTCTGAGTCAACAGTTAAAGAGTGGACTACTAATATGATAGATAAGTTGGAGTCGATGAGGAGGAACTAAGTATGGGACATGGTTGACCTACCACCTTGTTGCAAGACTGTTGAAAGTAAATGTAGTTTCAACATTTGAGCAAAAAAAGGGGAGATTGTTCACTATAAAATACACTATATAATAAAGAACCTGATTTCCGTGGTAAGACTAGAATCCTTCGAAAATACTTTAGAGCAATACCTTCCTAGACGCAAGTTTCTCAATCGTTCACTGACATGTGGAGCCAGGTGCCTGCAAGCCAGAGTCTTTCCCCTTGGTCAGATGCCAGTGAATTCTTGGTTAAGGGTTTGGGAAATTGACATTTCGGAGAATTAGTTCTACTAGTAACCTAGGAAACACACGCTTAAAAAATGTGGGCCGAGTCGTGTCGGACTCGTACCAGACACTACCCGGACAGGACACGTCAAAAATAGGTGGCATGTACATGTGTTGCCGTCTCCTTACCATGTGTGTTGTATCCGTGTCAATGCACAGCTATTAACATAAAGGTGGGGTTTAAATAGTTGGAAAAGTAGTTCCTACTTCCTAGCAACCCATGAATGACAAAAATCTTCTACTATATAATGAGGCTTCAAAAGTGAGCCGTCTAAGCTGTATGTATATCACGGTCTATTTTATTTTTAAAAAATAAATTATGTAAAAAATTGTTAAAAAAGTTTAAATTTGTTATATATATTCAACATGGAAAATCGAACTCAGCCAAACAAAAGAGTACCTCTCACCTTAACCACATGAGTTAGAAGAAATATTTGAATACAATTGGATAATATTTTTATTATACATGCAAAGCACGTGCATTTACTCGTAGATATAATGAAAAATACTATTTATTTATTTTATTATATATTGATTTATTGAATAGAAGATGGTGTGTAAAGTAATTTGTGAGGAACAAATAAGACACGTCAAGTATACACAAAAACACTTGTTTTGACGTGACGTATGTATTTTGGAGTGTTATTTGACGTGTGTGTATTTTGGAGTGTTATCTGACATGTAAGACAGAATACTACACGGACACGTCACAAATTCTCGTGACCTAGCGTACTTTGGACCGCACGTGCCGTGTCCAGTACGACGCGAGCCGGACACCAGATTTACACAAAACTAGCATCGACGGGGCGCACGGTGGAAAGGAGAACAGAAGCGGAGGGGGGGAGGGGGGACTAGAAATTACGGTATTGCCACGCTTGTCGGAGAGGGAGCAGGTGATCCTACTCCACCGGATGGTGACCGGAGCCACCTTGACCGGAGACTCCTCGTCGGAATTCTCCGCCGGCGCAAGTCCCTCATCCTCCTCCTCCTCCGGCGGAGCCAGGGCCGGGCCGACTCCGGTGATCGCCCGCACGAAGAACGCCGCCGCCAGAGCCACCAGCAGCCGGCCGAGCCCTCTCCCATCGAAGCCTCCCATCGCTTTCGAGCTGGTGTGGTTGGGACTGGATAGTGTATAAGAAGAAGATCAGGTGATTTTGATTCCAAAACTAATGGGCCTTGGGCTAGTATGGATCCCGCGGTTAGTTTGGATTCCTGCTTGGTCTCTTAGCCTATTTGATATTTAAAAACAATCCGGCCCATCTAACCGCACTTCATTCCTTTCCGCTGCCAGCCGAAACTCGTCCATCATTTATAATCGAGCATCCAAACCTTAACCCTAAAAAAAGCTGTCTCCTTCCTCCCAAAACCCTAGCAGCGGAGAAACCCTAATTTTTATTCCCCAATGGCTGGTAAGAAGAGACCATCCAGCTCCATAGAAGAACCCGAAACCGAGATGGAAGGTCCTAATGAGCCCCAAAAGGAAGCCCAGTCCATGAAACCCATGGAGAGGAGGAAGAAGAGGAAGGCCACGGACAAGGAGAGGCACCACAGGGATTCCAAAAGCAAAGGGGGGAAGGAGGAACCTAAGAAAGAGAATGACGCGCCTTTGCCTTCGTTCAGCAGCATGCCCGGCCTCCACATCGGCGTCTTCAACGACTTCTCGTCGCCCGACGCGTCGGTCCGGGAAACTGCGGCGGAGGCGCTGGCGAAGGAGCTGATCGAGGTTCAGAGGGTGTATGAGAGGATTGGAGGGGATAGGGAGAAGGGGGAGGAGGAGGAAGAGGGGGTGGCGCAGTTGGAGGCGGCCGAGAAGGACGACGGGCTGGAGAACTGTGCGCCGTCGTTGAGGTATGCCATCCGGCGGCTCATCCGGGGAGTATCCTCTCCGAGGGAGGTATATTGTTCCCAAATTGCTCGTTCATGGGTTTGAGCTACTAATTGTTACCATGTTTCTGTAGATTAGATCACTGAGCAGTAACCAACAATGTTGCACACATCACGGATGACAATGCACATTTTCTGATGTATACTACTGTATTTTTGAGTGTATGCGACGTGTCAAATACGTACCCGACAGGCCATGACACTGATTTTTTGAGTGGCCATGCTCTGTAGTTAACCACATTGCCTAGGAATAGGCAACTCAGTGTCTATAAGACCTTATATAACTGAAATGATGGTTATGATTCGATTGCATATCATATCCCACTTCAGTGGGTGATGTATTAGTGCGATAAGACGTTGTCGGAAAACTGTTTCACATGTGTGAGTTTTATTCATTTGTCCTCTCCGAGGGAGGTATATTGTTACTGACTTGCATGTATATATACTCACCAATGTTGAGCTATGACGCAGATTGATTATTGGGTTTTACCACACCATGTACTCTACTCACCAATGTTAAGCTATTACGCATCGACACAGACAAGATACGATACGATTCAGTGATGACATGAACAAACAATGGTTTTGGCGTGTCCTAGTTATTCTGGAGCGTTTGTGTCGTATCTTATATGGGTCAGACACGAAACGACATGAAATCACACCGATTCTTGCAGCAGCCAAGATAGAACCTAAGCAGAGAAAGTAGTGTCTTTAAGTATATACAATTAACCGAGAATTCTCATTCCCCCCCTCCACCCCCACCACACACACGTGTGGTTTTTATTTACATGTATGGGCCAAGCTCGTACTATTGGTCGATACTGATTTGTACTGGTTGCAACGTACTTATGGCATGTCTGATCAATATGCTACCGTGTGTCGATAAAGTTCCTTATTGACATATTGTAACCACTAGTCAAAGTTGTTTATTATAACCACAACCTTAATACACTTAACATTAATCGATTCAAAAAATATATATATATTGTGAGGGTAATTTGTCTAAAAGCAAGTAAAACTAAAAGAATACATTAGATTGTGAGGGTAATTTGTCTATAAGCAATAATATATATTGTGGGTGCACAATTCAACAAGGCTCAATATTGTTGCTTCCAAAGCTAATAATAACCAACAAATAATACATTAGATTGTGCCTAAATCTAAATGTATCAAATATAGTTCTAATATTTTAAATAATTTTTTTCCCGGAACCAAGAATCTCAAAACTTTGATCTGAAACTGCCAATATTGATGCTCATAATAAGGTTCCGAAACAATTCTGATACCAATATTGCAAACATTGGTATAAGCTAAATTTGTGTGACAATTTAAATGTGTAGTTGAAATTTGTGTTATTTGCATGACCCCCATCACTAACAATGGTTCATATGTTCAAATATGGACTCTTGATCCCAAAGAGACCGTTATTCCTAGTTTTTTTAATTTCTTTGTTTTCATGGTGCCTAGTTTTTTTTAATGGTGCCTCTATCACATTATTCAAATGTATTCCCTATATATATATATATATATATATATATATATATATATATATATATATATATATATATATATATTAATTTATTGATTCCTAAGACATCGGATGTATAATCTTTAAATAATTGAGTATGCCAACAATAGATCAGGCATGTCGTGTGCATAATAACAAGTACACAATAAAGTGGAGGAAGAAAAACAGTACATTGTCTATGTTTGCACTTTATAACATTGCCATTCGAGAACCTTGTGAAGTCTAGGGATCCTTTGCTCTCTTGGTGGGGCACCTTCATACTCTCATGGAAGCAGTAAGCTAGAGATTGAACACATAACAAGATGGAGGTGGAACACATAACAAGACAAACAATGGGGAGAATGTAAGGCGAGCTCATCTGATAGGAGGTGCTTTTTATGTAATGACTAGTTTCATGAAAGAGAGAGCAACATTATTCAGATCTTCCCTTCTAATATAAAGATGGTCCAGAGTAGATTTGTGGCTTTGAATAACATGAACTTGTCGATCGAAGTTTTTAACACATGGCAATTTGCACCTTCTTATTCCTTCCATTGCTAGATTAGTGATAATCATTGATATGATTGCTTGATTTATGTGGATGTTTTGCATGGGATATCGTCATTGCTTGGGATTGCATCTACACATTGATATTAGCTGCACTTCATGCAGTTTCCTACATCTTGCATCTTGTCTAGCGTTTTGCATTCATGCGATTGGTTGTGATCATCTCCATCTTTCCGTCTATGGTTTTCTGTTTAGTTCTTGTCCCCCGTCACTCTTATTTGATAAGCTCTCGTATATAGATGAAGAGCATATATTTCTTCTTAAATTTCTTATCCTACAATGACAAACTGACAATAAAATCTGAGAGCGTTGCCTCAACTTGTACTACTTCAATTTTTTGTTAATATTTTTATTTTCTAATATTGTTTTTTTAATTTCGTTCTCCTCTTATCTCTGCATCGAGGCTCTTCCTAAGAACTAGCATTAGATGTTTGTGGTTGAATAACTGAAAGAGAGCAACCATTATGGTAGGTAGCTATCTTTTAAATAGAAGTGGTTTGGTAGAAATACTGCTGCTATTTTGCAAGTTTTAGTTCAGGCTTGGTTTTGGGATTGCTGCTGCTTTCAAAAAGCCACAGCAGAAACAACTTTTTTGACAGCTTGTGGGAGGCTGCTGTCAAAAGCTGCCCAAGAACTGAACTAACTTTTCAATTTTTTTGAGAAGCTGATGTTACCAAACAGCCTTGGGCCACTTTCCGAGAAAAAAAAGCATAAGCAGCCTCCAGTAAACAATCCCAAACCCAGCCTTAATGTTGGGTATATAGTGCATGAAAAGGATCCATAAATTTGGTTCATAAAGCTGGTTGGTCAAAGTTAAAATTTTCACTATCGTAACTGTATTGAGATATCTTTACGTCAGTTGTTTGTGGTATTGCATCTAGTAGTCATACATGTAAAGGTAAAAGAGGGAGTTGTCTTGAATGACTTGCACAAGTGCTCACATAAGTCATTGGAAATGGAATTTAATACTCATATCATTATCAGATGGAAATGATACTACATTTGTTTTTTGTTAGTTGCGGATCAAAAATGCATGTTGAATTCTGGTCCTATTCCTTTTGTAAAAAGCAATTATATGCCTTTTGATAACTTGCTGAAATCTATTCGTCATTTCTCATGTACAGTGCTCCAGACAAGGGTTTGCTTTGGGTTTTGCAATTGTAGTTGGCTCAATTCCTAGCATCAAAGTGGAACCACTGTTGAAATTGATAGACAAGTCGTTAGAAGTTTCATCAGGAATGAAGGGTCAGGTAATGATGGACTCATGCTATTGTAATTTAAGAAGGCAAGTACCTGAGTTCAATTTCTAATTTTGCATTATTTAATTCCTGAATGGAACTGTAGGAAGCTAAGGATTGCTTCTTGGGACGCCTGTTTGCATATGGATCTATTGCTAGATCGGGCAGGCTTACTGCAGAATGGAATCATGATAACAATACAAATGCTGTCAAAGATTTTGTTAGTCACGTGCTGTCCCTTGCAGAAAAAAAGCGTTATCTGCGAGAACCAGCTGTTTCAGTCATCCTTGATATGGTTGAAAAGGTATATTCCATTTTTTTTCCTGATATATTCTCATTTATGATTACGTATATAACATGTAATACATAAACATGTATCTTTTCATGCATTAAAGGCACATACATAATTTCTCTCTAAGTACCTGCACAACTCTATGTATGCATGCATAAATAAATGCAAGTTAACTTATTGCTGAAGGTCTTCTTTCCCCCACAATCTTTACAAGGTTCTATTTCACTTCTCGCAACATTTTACTTTTATGGAACAAAAACTTCCTTTCATAGTTTTGACTACTGCCAACAGTTATTGATGACATATTATTGAAAGAACTGAAAACTGTTCTATATCTGTTTATCAATAAGAGCTTCGCGAAGTCAATACTCCGTGAAATATCCAACTGTTTGTCCTCTGTTTACTCACAATTAATGTATGTAATCAGTAGATACTTGGATCTTATTTACGAATGATCACTACTTCCAATCTTGGAGTTTAAGGTTTGGCTATTTAATTTGCAATCCACATTTCTAGGTCCCTTTCCTTTTAGATGTTTTAGGTTCTGGATACTTTTGTCATTGACTCATTGTTTGGTAATTAACAATTAGGCTTAATTGCAACTTGATACCCTCAACTATTCCATTTTTTCAATTTGATACCCTAAATTTTTTTACTCGACAATTTGATACCATCAACTATTTAATATTTACAATTTGATACCCAAAATTTTAAAAGGGACAAAATTACCCCTCCTTTCACCTCCCAACCCAACCCCCTTCCCCCCTGCCGGCTCACCACTCCCCTCCCCACCCTGCCCCCAGCCGCCTCTACCCCCACTCGCCACCCTCGTCCCCGCACCCCTAACGCTGCCCCGCCGTTGTCCCCGCTCCCCCCACCACGGTTGCACCACCGCCCCCCTCTTTTCGGGCGTGCGCGGTGGCTGGAGGGGGGGGCGATGGGAGGGGGCGGGCGAGTGGTCGGAGGGGGACCGGGCGGGTGGCCGAAGGGGGTCTGCGAGGTGGGGTTGGGGGCGGGCGGTGGCAGGTGGGGGGGACGGGAGTGGGCAGGGTGGGGGGGACGGGAGGTTGGTGGCTGGAGGGGGGATGCGGGATGGGGTGAGGGGAGGGGTGTAGTTTTAAGTTTAGATTAAGGGTATTTTTGTCTAATTTTTTTCCAGGGTATCAAGTTGTCGAGTAAAAAAGTTTAGGGTATCAAGTTAAAAAACTGAAATAGTTGAGGGTATCAAGTTGCAATTAAGCCTAACATTTATTGGTCTATGTGAAACAACCTCCTTAAGAAACATGGTAACGTTGCATTCATCTTCACCCTCCTAAACCCTGCATTAGCAGGATTCTTGTCACGAGCCGCGTCCTGATGATCCGATATAAGTACGTGGGTACGTCTAGCCTACGCCGCAGTATCAACGGTAGAACGCTGTCTAAAAATACAGTAATATCCAACAACTCACGCAACATATATAAAACAACTATAGTACTCAAATCACATTTCTACGGAAGATCTCACGAGAAGGATCAATCAATAGAAACGAACTGTCTATAGTTCAAGTCCAAAGTTTAGGTAAGATAACTCAAAAGTCTAGATCCAAATATAACATAAAGACAATAGACTATTAGAGACGAATTCGGACAAAAAAATAGTCTAAAAGCTATACTAAAAACTAAGTAGTCGCAGCCGGGATTTCCATTGCGAAGGCTTACTGATCCGCTGGTATAGTAGGATCAAGCTCAGCAATAAGGTCCTCCTGGATCCTGTAATAAGTAGTGAAACGGTCCTCATAGTCGTCCCCTATTTATATCAACATCCAGTCAGGATTGGAGCGAAGTACACCAATGAAAGCGGTTCCAATATATGGTAGAGACTATAAAACATGTTAAGCATATGTAAAACCAGATAACTGGGAAGACTGGAATCATGTATGTCACAGGTAAAGAGAAAACAAGTAATTAAGCAAGGGACATTGTGTGACAACATGAAATGAAACGACCAGTAAAACTAGACTATTCTCAGTGATTTAAAATACTACGTTAGATTTGTGATCGGCTAAGGTATAAGGCACATCATATAGATGGCTATCAAACTAGATTGGTAAGGCATAACCATACGTGAATGTATGATTAGCTAGCAGCCTGGATAAAACAAAGATGATCTAGATGGGTTGATCACATCTCTACTTAGTATTTCTTCCGTCCCGACTAATACTCATGGATTCGAGTCTGGATACAATGATTCTAGAAACATGAAAACATGAAACTAGATAAACTGGAGTAAATCATTGTAAACAATATGACCAACACATGTAAACACGTATCCTGGAGATGAATCCATATAATATCAATCCGTGAATCAATCGTGACGAGAATCAAGTAAACATAACTTGAGCATGAAATGTGGAAGCTATTGAATACTGAAAACAATCAGAGAATGTACTCGTCTGTCATCCTGAATGGGTGATATGAGTCAGAATCCGTATTGAAATCCAAGTAACCTATATTATGAATAAATTGTATCAATAGGTGTAAGGGAACAAAGTCTATTTTATCTCTCGAGCTTTTAGGCTTCTAGGTTCAATTACCTACTCTAGTGGTATCTTGATAGTTGATACCCAAATATACACACCACATCTAATCCACTCTAGGATACTCACATCACACGTATCCTATACATATCACATCTAACTCTATCCCTAACCAATCAACTAAACCACTCATAAACTACCCCCTCACATGCTCACTTGCACATGGATACTGTGCACAAGTGCACTTTGCTGCCTGCTGCACTTGCAGCTGTTGCCTGCACTGCTGCTGCTACTGCAATAGTTGCTGCTGCTGCTGCTGCTAATACTACTGCTGCAATAGCTGCTGCTAATCCTATTGCTGCTGTTTTTGCAGCTGTTGCTACTGCATATACTGCTGTTGCTGCTGCTATCCCTCAAATATTTTGCAGGACAGTCAACTCCCCCTCTAACACACGCACACTTCTATATAGATATAAATATTCCTTCATATATCTATCACAAAATACATATTTAATCCTACGATACTCTAACACGTTCAACACTAAACAACAAGCACCATCTACCCAAAGTGTATATATATATATATATATATATATATATATATATATATATATATATATGATACACTATCACTATATATAGGATATCAATACACTCTTATCAATCTAACATGCTAAAACTCATGATACTACCAAGTATCATCATTTGAAATTAGGCCTAGGGATTAGTGAATCTTCTATGGATTTTAGATTAGTTATTACTCTACAAAGTATTAGGAAAAAATAGGGTTTACCTCTTGGGAAGGGCTCCCAAGTACAACCAATGAGTTTTAGACTCAAAACCTAGTCCAAGCTTTTTCTTCTAGTCTCAAGTTCCTCTAGCAAACTTCTTGAGCCTTCAAGCTTTTGGCTCCCTCAAATATTTTGCAGGACAGTCAACTCCCCTTCTAACACACACACACTTCTATATAGATATAAATACCCCTTCATATATCTATCACAAAATACATATTTAATCCTACGATACTCTTAACACGTTCAACACTAAACAACAAGCACCATCTACCCAAAGTGTGTGTATATATATATATATATATATATATATATATATATATATATATATTCCTATGATACACTATCACTATATATAGGATACCAATACACTCTTATCAATCTAACATGCTAAAACTCATGATACTACCAATTATCATCATTTGAAATTAGGACTAGGGATTGGTGAATCTTCTATGGATTTTAGATTAGTTATTACTCTACAAAGTCTTAGGAGAAAATAGAGTTTACCTCTTGGGAAGGGCTCCCAAGTACAACCAATGAGTTTTAGGCTCAAAACGTAGTCCAAGCTTTTCCTTCTAGTCTCAAGCTCCTCTAGCAAACTTCTTGAACCTTCAAGCTTTTGGCTCCACCTTGGAAGGGTTTAGGGTTGTGGGGAAATAAGTTTGGAAGAGTGACTTTGGGGAGAAAAAGTGGAATGAAGAGAAAATGGAATGATTTCATGTAGTGAAGGGGTGGAGTTTTTTATAGATGGTGGCCATGGTGGGTGGGGTGTGAGGGTGAGGTGGCTAGCTTCTCATGGAAGCCTCCCTTGATCTTTAGTTTGAAGGGGTGGAATGAATATATTTGTTTTTGAAGAGGTGGAAAATATCTAGATATTTCTAATTCAAGATTAATTCTTAGCCTAAATATGATACTTTCATTAACCTAAACATAGGTTAATCCTAAACTAAACACTAATTAGGATTAACTAACTAATCACTAATTAGAAACATCATTTTGACTGGCAACTAATTCAGCAACTCCTTGCGGTAATATCTGATTCTCTCCAGTGAGGATGTTTTGTAGGGGTGCTTTGAACTTCCTAACAAAGCCACCATTCAGTTATGTAGGAAAACATATGTTTTAGGTACCTTCTTAGACCAAATCTCAACTTGGCAAGTGCTATTTGATTTAGTTTGCCTTGAAATTGTTGACATAAATACTAATTAAAGGTTATATATGTCAACTGTTGTGGCTAACCATGAACGGGGAACTCTATACAAGCATAATGACATTTATGGAACTCGTTTTCAATTGTCAATAGAAATTTCATTTTTCCACCATCTTAGCATGCTACCATTTTATTGTCTAATATATTGATAATGATATTCATAGGTTAGGTCCGTTTCCTATTACCATTGGCTTCCATCAAGGGGCGGTGTTGAGTCCTTACTTTTTTGATGTTGTTATGGATGAAATTACTAGGCATTTCCAGGAAGAGGCTCCATGATTTATGGTGTTTGCTGAGAATATTGAGTTGGTTGATAAGAGTAGAGAATCATTAGATGCTAAAATAAAAGTGTGGAGAGAAACTTTGGAATCTAATTGATTTATAATTAGTTGTACCAAATCATAGTATATAAAATATAATTTCAATAAGAAGTCAAAAGTAGGGAGGCTCCATATAGATGGACAAGAGATGCCTAAGAGTGATAGTTTTCGGTATATAGGATCAATCATTCATTACGATGGAGAGATTGAGAATAATTTCATTCATATAGTTAAAACAAGATGGATGAACATGGAGGAGTGCTTATGGAGTAGTTTCTGATCACAAGATACCTATGAAGTTGAAAGAAAAATTCTACAAGACTACTATAAGACCAACCACTCTTTATGTATTAGAGTGTTGAGCAATTAAGTAACATGTCTATTATTCCAAAAGTTAGTGTAGCGAAATAATAATGCTAAGATGGATGAGTGAAAATATATTAAAGAATATGATTAGAAATGAGTGTATCAGTGGGAAGTTGAGGTCAAGATGAGAGGAAATTGACTCAGGTGGTTTGGACACGCCATGCATATCAATAGATGCTCTTATAATGAGCAATAAAATATTAGTTAATAGAGCTGCTAGGATTAGAGGTAGGCTTAGACAAACATGATTTGAAGTGTTAGAGAATGATATGATTTTTGTCAGCGTTACATAGGATACATACGGTGCTTAGCATAGCCGAAATAGAAGGAGAGGATTCAAACAGCCGACTCCAAAAATTTGGGATAAACGCGTTGTTGTTGTTATCTCCATATATCAGGTAGAGTCGGAGCATGTTAACATAATTTGTAGCACGTCAGAGTCCTTCAACTATGTATCAACATGGAGTATTGTGATTATATCAGGTAATCAAAGAGATTTGTCAAGCTATTGAAATTGGAGTATTGACATTTGTAAGGTATTCATATGCCAGGCTAATGAAATTATATACTTCTTATAATTAGCTTTTAACTTGGTTGGAGGAATTTATATCAAGAACATTCCTTGGTCTGATTGGGAATTGAAGTAGATTTACTAGCAAAAGACAAGCTTGAATTAATTTGAGAAAAATACTGAGATGTATACCATTCTTTTGGTCCCAATGTGCGCGAACTTTGTTTTATAATATTCAAGACTTCACCTGCTCATGAGTCGCGACTACTGTGATATGCTTGAGATTGCGGCCAGTGAATTTTTGTTTATGTGAATATCTGATGATTTTTATATGACATCCTATAGATTTATTGGCTTTGTATTCTTATGGCATTTTAATTTCTATCTTTAATTCAAAGATACCTATTGATCTAACTGCTCTTTCTTCTAGTTCAGTTGATCTGACAGCTCCTTCTTCTAGTTTACAGCTACCCTTGGAGGCTTTACCGAACCAAGTTCTTGAAGCTCTTGGCAAGCATGACTGGTTCCAGAAAGCTTCCAACAATGGAGATCCGGATCTTTTGTTCTTAGCTTTGAAGTTGCAGGAGAGAGTTTCTATAGGTAGTGAGTTTTGCGGCAAGCTGCTGCCATATCCTTTCAGCTCAGATAACCTTTTCGCTCGAGATCATCTATTATATCTTGCCCCTTGCTTCAAGGTATCACATCAGGACATGTAATAGATTAGTATTATCACATCCTGCCATGTTCTTTTGGTTTGATTACTTAGTGTTTTCATGTCTTTGAATCTCGTTATTTACTCAAGAAACCCTTTTTTGTGAATGTCTTCCAACTTGGTATATATCTTTATATGTTAATGATGAATGAGGTTAGTTTGCATGACTAGCAAGTTAAATGCCTGCCTGCCAACTAGCTTTGTAGGTGCAATGACAAACCTCAGGGTCAATTTCAAGTTGATAGATGATCTATTATATCTTGTCCCTTGCTTCAAGGTATCACATCAGGACATGTAATAGAATAGTATTATCACATCCTGCCATGTTCTTTTGGTTTGATTACTTAGTGTTTTCATGTCTTTGAATCTCGTCATACTCAAGAAACCCTTTTTGTGAATGTCTTCCAACTGATAATGAATGTCTTCCTAGATACTAGTTTCCTTTCGTATTCATTATCAGTTCTATTTTGACCTGGAAAAGGCAATGATGCTGATGAGCAATCCATCCAAGGCTGTATAGCAGGCCACTTTAGAGACCTTGAATAGGCATCTGTATATGTATGCGTTCTTGTGTGATCTTGAAGCCCTTGGGGATCAATAATCAATATCAAGGCTTACAATCTATATAGTCCAAAGTAATGCTATATTAAGTGGTTCTCATTACACGGTCGGTTCATGACTGGTTACCTAGTAATCTTATTTTCGGCCGATTAGTAGTAATTACGCAACAGTTTGAATTTTCGATTTACCGAGCACCTGATTAATCAGATGAAACGGCTAATTACTCGGTCTATTAATCGTCGTCTAATCCTTTTTTTTTAACATTGATCGACGTCCTAGAAACTCAGGCTTTTATGACCCTTTTCCATTTTGAGATCATATGATGCATAAGCCAAGGGTTCTGAAAATCAATGAACTCTGGTTATTTTAAGATGTATAGTGCAATAAATAGTGTGCATCATCACTTCATATTGTAGGCCAGACATAATACCACATATATCTAAAAGACTTGAAGCCATGTATGATGCATTTGCGAGTAGTCTATATAAGACACTGGTGTAGGAAAAATACTATAGATATCTTGTACACTATAGCTTGGTGGAAGCGATTTGTGGAGAATGGCTCTTGCCGAAACACACGATGGAGGTTGGTACGACGTGGAAGTGAAATGAAGATTATCAACAATCAACGCCGTCGAAACGAACATTATGTGTTTGAAACGACGAACGAATTTCGAATGTTCTCAAATTCACGAGACTGGAATCTACCAAATATTTAGAGAATAATCTCAATTTAAAAAGTGGTATTTTTGGAGTTAAATAAAACTAGGACAACGGAGCCATTATACATGCTTTACAAAACTTGGAGAAGAAGAAATCTAATCCTAATCCTAGATAAAAGCCTACTAAATCTTATCTTAAGAAGAAAATATCTTAGCCAAATCATGGTCAAAGATTTGACCAAATTTACTGGATCTATTACATGCTTAGTTACCAAAAGCAAAGTAGACTAATCCTTAAAAGGATATGTAAAACCGTACCCAAAGGCTCATTTGAAACGGATTGGATCCGTCAGCTAAATGGTCAAGTTGACCGGTTGTGCGCCTACATCAGACTTCCCCTGTTGTAGTGAACTCGTCCTCGAGTTCATCTCTGAGAAGTGAAAACTGAACTCGGCCCGTCCACATGAATAGATACTTGTGTAGATAGGAGTTCTCAATCTATCTTGTTCAACCTGTAGGTTAATTATACATGCCCACACAAATAAATACTTGGAATAGACATTGGCCTTTAAAAGTCAACGCTTAACTTCAAATATTTGAATCCATAAAGTAACTTAATCTTGGTCTTCAATCTTTTTGCCAGTTCACCAACAGATAAACAAAGGTAAGGATCAAGATTAACAAGCGTATTATCAAGCATTTGCAACGTTCTCGATCCAAATAATTGTTCATCAATAAAATAATGATATAGGTGATCTATAATAGACACATGACAAGGAACACATGATGGAAGCGCACAATCATTAATTAGATATGCTCCTTGTGTTCGCAAAGCAGCTTATCCCAAAAAGGTTGTAGCAAGAATGCTCCCTTTGCTAGGAACAACAATAAGGTCTTTGGGATCTTTGGAAAGAGAGATCGCGCAATAAAGTAGCCATGGAAGCGCACTTGAAGAAGTCTTCGACAATAATCAACTGTCAGAACCATGGCTGATTGAAAGAAACCCTAAAAATAGATCATAAGTGGTAGGATCACAAAGCGGAACGACCCGGTAATAGGGAACAATCTCAATCTCACAAGGAGCTGAGACGACGCCCTTGTCCTCGCTCTTTGAAGATAACTTCTCTTAAAAATGTCGGAATACGACCCTTTTTTTTTTGAAACATCTTCCTCACTCGTCTTTGATATAATCTCGTTAGTCTATAAACGATTTAAAAAATGTCGGAAGACAATCTTATTTGTTCTAAAAACATATTATGCACGTGTCTTCGATATAATCTCGCTAGTCTCAACTTCATCAATAATCGAAGGAGACTTTTCCTTAACTATATAAGTTTCGAGTTGGTCCGTTTGCGAGGAGACATCCTCTTCGACTTTATTATTGTGCTCATTGTTCGAGTAGATAAGAATATGTTGCTTTGGTTGAAACGAAATCGTTGATTTTTACGGTGATTCAAGTACCTTGCGATTCTCGAATAACTTAAATTATTTTGGTGACTTTCTCTTTGTTCTTTTGGAAACAATGGAAGGGCACGTGCTCATAATATAACAATGTTCTGAAAAGCGCTGGGCGCTAGTTATACGGGCACTCGTCGCCTAGCCCCCCCCCCCCCCCCCCCCCAAGCGGCAAGCGGCCGCCTAGATATAGGCCGTTCAAAAATAAATAAATAAATCCAAAAAAACTATTAAAATTTGCAGAAAAGGTCCATAGAACCCTAAAACATGCATAGTCGGACGTTGGGGGGTCTAGGCGGACATCGGGCGGGCACCATGCATCACCTAAGCAGCTGCCTAGAGCGCCTTTTAGAACAGTGTAATATAGTGACAAAACTGGTTCGAATCAGTTGCCTTATCTTCCACGAATCTACGTGAAACTTTTTTTTTATGATACACGAGAATCTTGCACTTTAGTCCCCACTATGTTAGACGAACTTCCAAACACTTAAAAGCACTCCCATCTCGAAAATCCAATCGGGTGCCTCCTCGACTCGCATACACCCATAAAGGATGGAACAATCATCTTCATCTTGTTCGATTAAGTACCAACCTTTTATTGTGAACCCGTGTTACATGTAACAACTATATCAAAGGTGTGGAACTTTGGTTAAATTGGATTCAACTTTGTTTAAAACAAGTTAGTGGGTTTGGTTAAATGAATATGGTATTGGATTAAATTAATTGGATATTTAGAGGTAAAAATGGGTATGTATATTTGGGGTTAATGGTTTGAGGTGGATGTGGTTTAGTGACTTAAGCTTAACAGTTTCGGGATTGATGAAAGGATTTGGGAGCTTGAGGGAAGGATTTGTGCTGAGGATGGAAATTGGGTTAGGGTTTTTGGACGACGAAGGAGGGCTTCACTTGGTGGTGGCTGTAGTGCCCCGTCCCGCTCAGTCAATCGTAGTAATCGAAACGCCGACGGCGTTCGGACTTAGTCTTGCAACGGCTGCTCGAAGACATCGCTCGGTCGAGGCGACCGCTCGCTCAGGTGGGGTAGTTTCGATGAATCTTAGCCTTCACATAATAAATCGTATGTTTTGAACTTGCACAAGTAGGCTTGATAATAAAAGTGACGAATCCACAGCTAAAGGGAATAATCCCGACGGGTCGAATTGAGTTAGAATATGGAAATGTCCAACGGTCGGCTTAGAGTTGGTGCACGGCGTGCTTTGAAAATGACACTCGGTCCTTCATCCCGTGGCTTGGGAGAAGGAAAGTTGGTTGAGTAGGCAAAGTTATGATCGTAGCCTAAGTCAGAGGCGTCGCCAGCATGAATGCTTTATAAAGCATGCACGGTCCCATCGTCCAAGGCTTGGCATAGCCTTGGCTTGCCCATGAGTTAAGTTGCGTTGAGCGGCTTGTGACCTAAGTCTAGGCACCCGAGTGACGTGGTCGTTCAAGTCGAATGCGTGCACGGCACGATCCATTAAGGCAAAGCTTGATGCAGCCTTTGCTCGTTAAGTTGTTGCGAAGTTAAGTTAGGCAAAGTTATGCCGGTCGACCTAAGACGTTACAAGTACCGTCCTGCTCTTTCGCGGTTTGTCAAAGTTAAGTAGCCCACGATCTCAAGGTCCGTCGACTTGGGCAGGAGTGTTGCGTAGAGCACCATTGGCTTGAGGCACGATGCATGGACTTAGTGTTTAAGGCATGAACTACGGTTGATTTAATGAGTTTTGGAGAAAGGACCATCGAATAGGCATTGAGTTGAATGAAATGATATGGTAACATGGAAAGAATGCTCGCGACCGTGGGTCGTCGAGGGGTCTCAAATGATAGAAGTCTTGATATTGGTTTGAAAGAGATGGTAACATTGGAAGAGGAATGACTGTGTGAGACGTCAGTTTGAGTCGAGTCTTGCATGGTCATTGGACAACTTGTCGACAAGGGCGATTTGTTTCCTCGGACGACAACCCGGGGCCACGGGACCGTTCCGGCCTAGGAGGAAACCGAGGGTGAATGTGAGCAGGATAGCTGAGCCGAAAGACAAGTATTCGGTGGACGTTCATCGGGGCTAGCTACTTGCGGTGATCGGTCCATCCTATACCAGCTATGGGTCCAAGATAGCTTGTCATGCTAGTGACCTCATATTAGATGAGTCGACACGGGCGGCAATCCGCGAGTGTGCCTTTGGATTGAGTCGAGTATTGAGTGCACTATATCAAGGAGTCGAGTTGAATGTGTGTGTACAGTTAGAACACGATGTTGGGCCTAAGATTTGGTTGCAACGTAGGCGACGTGCTTCGGCACGAGATGTGGCGTCGAGTCTTATGTTGTCGGCATATAAGTTGCATAAGTTGGTTTGAGTTGTCTTGAGTTTAGGTCAGGAAACGCCGCAAGGCAAAGTTGGTCGAGTGACACTTAGTTCACAAGTTGGATGTGTCAGTTGATGATTTAGTAGCAAAGGGCCGCGAGGCGGCGATATGATTGAGTTTCATTGAGTTGCGAGGCACGACCTCAATAAGGACTTATAGCACGGTCACACGGGAATGGAGTCTTATCGCGTAGTTGCGTCTCTGATTTTAAGCCGTAAGGCAAGCACGACTTGATAGGTTAACGATGTTGAGTCGACATTGTTGTTGCAAGCACGGGATGGTCTAGAGACACAAAATAGGCCAAGACGTCGGTCCTAAAATAATCCTAAGGCAAGAGTAGAAAGACAATCTAAAGGGACTATGTTGCACGAAGTAAATCAAACGTGTTGATTTTGTATGGGTGGGCGAGGAGCTCATTCCACCAGTACAGTTGAGTACTGACACCTACATAGTTTTCATGTGCAGGTACAGGTAGAAGCTCGTGGCGCGGAGCTCGCTTGGATGCGTCGAGACACGGAGTTCCTTGGCGATTCGAAACGTGCGGCCGCATGTATTCAAGACTTATACAGGACATAATGTATGGACGTCGCCTTCCGAAGCTTCCGCTGGTTCAAGACTTGTATTGAGAGATGGGAGAGAGCTGAGTGACTTGTAATGTGAGATGAGTGAGCTTGAGAGACTTGTAATCTTGGCCTTGCGTCCCATTGTAACCTTTGTTTCAATGTCAATAAAAGAGTGTTTTGCAATGACTTGTGTTTTTTTGCTTTCTAAATTTCGCTGCTATTATTTAATGTCTCTGCTTGGGACTTCTGTGCGACGACCCCGTCGCAGCCGCTGAAATCGGCCGTTATGGAACCCGCCTTGCACGAGCGCAATCTAGCCTCATGCGGCATCACGCCTTAGCGAGGACGATCGCTCCTACGGGAGCGGGGCGTGACATAATGGTATCAGAGCACGGCTTTACGTCCTTGGACTATCGATGAATTCAACTCCGTTGTTTCCGCAAACTCTGAATTATTGCTTCCGCATGTTGATATCGTTGGTGCGCTCTCTCTCAAAAGTCCCACGGGATGTCCATACAATAAGTCTATCTATTTTGCAAAACGTAGGAGAACAGTTTTTAAAAAGAAACAAAAAGATGGTTTGCGTAAGCACGGTTGGCTAAGTCGAGCTGGGCATATACACCAAAGTTGCGTCGACCTTAGAAAAGTCGAGTGCAGAAATTGAATAGTGTCGAGCAAGAATGAGTTGAACTCGATTGAGTAAAGTGAGACGACTATCGGTAGGGGTACTATCGAGCGACGATAACGTCGGTGCGATATAGATGAGCGTACTTGAAGTTTAAGGAAATCGTTCGAACGAAATTTTTTGAAGAAGTCGATTTTGAATCGAATGATAAGTTGAGGATTAGTTAAATGACTTCATCCCTGAGTGGTGTATGCGATAGTCTCAGGGATGTCAATCGGTCGATTGAGGATTCGGGTGTCGGTGAGTCTATCAGCAAGCGTCGCGTTATGCAAAGCCTTAGATTGAGTGTCGTTGAACAAGTGTAGTCTTGAGATTTGACAAGTTGATTCGAACAACTTAGAAATTGACGCGCACGGAACGTGCACGGGATTGAGGATTGCGCAAGTATGAAACGCGAAGATGATTGAGTAGATAAATCAAATCGAGGAAAAGTTAAGGTGTAGTGAACAGATGACTTGATAAAGGAAATCGATAGGTGGATCGTATAGAAAAAGTTAGCACGATGGGTAGATAGCGTGCATGAAAAAGTTAAATTTTGAAGTTACGCGAATGACTCAGAGGATTGGAATGAATGTTGCTCGATGATTTGAGTTAGCAAGGAATGATGTGAATTGAGGAAATACGTTGGTCGATGATTTAAGATAAACGGATGAACGATACATGAATTTGGTTTGAGGAAATTGATGTTGTGAACGATTCGAGGGGTAATGATCGAAATTGAATTTGAATGTCGAGGAGATTATCCAGTCGGACGATAGCATCATTCGCACGACTCAGAATTCGTTGCAAACGAAGATCGTCAGGTTACGTATATCGTCGATGGTATTGAGACGTATCAAAGATGATATGCGATAACTCGGGGGTACTCTGACTCGGCGAATGTCGATCGTGCAAGTGTTATTATTCGGTTAGATGTTATACTTAGGATTTTGATTGAGATGAATGTTGGATGAAAATGATTGTGTCTTGATGGTTACACGGATAACCACAACGTCGACATTCTTGTCTTGCGCGAGCGCAACTCTAGTCTCGCACATGCGTCGCGTCGGATTTGGGGCGATCGTTCCGCATGAGCGCTGACATGGTGATTCATGTCGTGGGAATGATCGAACCCTGAAAAATCAGGACGCGGCAACTTTGATTGTCTCGACTTGTTGGCTTGATGTGAAGAAAAATTCGATGATGTTTGGACTTGCGATTGATGAATGAAATAAACTTGAGGATTGAGTAGGTCCAATCCGCGCATCGAGAATGAATTAGTCTAGACTCGAACAAGAGTTACGTCCCGATGAGGATGATTATCCCGTGTGAGCGTGCATGGTGATTCATGTCCACCGTGGAAAATCTGACTCGCGTGAGATCGGGGTGCAACGTATTGTTAAGTCAGATGACCTTGTGATTGATTTCGTGAATTGGGATAAATGACTTAGGGAATGTGAAATGTGAATTATGGTTTAGCGATGAATTATGTCGTAGCATGCTTGACTTGAGAATGATTGATAGGCGGATTATGTCGAACGTGTTCGAAAGATAGACTATGTAAGATGGTTTATTGGACGAGCGATATTGATACGTCAAGGAGTTGGTTGAAACGTGGCTTATCATAGGATGGCTTTGCTGAATGACTCGGACCCCGTGCGACGAACGTTGGGATGTGTGTAGGGAATCGATGCTCAATGTTTAGAAATCGGAGTGATGCGAGCTTGGGTAGAAAATCCCGTACTATCAATTTAGTTTGACCTTAGGATGGGGTCAGTGTTGATATTGTTGTTGTTTGGAAACTATGATTCCAATGCTGACGGATTGACTATAGCCTAAAAGACATAGCCTAGCGGTTAGGCAGACGTTCCAGTGCGAAGCGATAGGAATTGTGGAGGCACCACTCACGAGGCTCGGTTGACATGCACGTATATCAAGGACGTCCGAATATGTGCACGATCCGACTCGAGTGGTGATGGTGGAATTTGCTATCACAAGGCTTGGCTGAAATGCATGTATTTTGGGGACGCCTGGAATATGTGCACGATCCAACTAAGTGATACGTTGAATTCAAGTGAGATTTGAGGAACGGGAAAGTGTCGAGGATTTTGAGATCGTAAGTTTTGAAGAAAAGATTGTGGGTAGCACGAGCGTGGCTCGGATTGAGGGAACGCATAGGAGAAATGTGTGCGAGAAACGTAGGATCTTGAGTCGAGTTATAAGTCGATAAGTGTATTCAGTTAGTTTCGAGGACGAAATTTTTTCTGAGTGGTGTATGATGTAGTGCCCCGTCCCGCTCAGTCAATCGGAGTAATCGAAACGCCGACGACGTTCGGACTTAGCCTTGCAACGGCTGCTCGAAGACATCGCTCGGTCGAGGCGACCGCTCGCTCAGGTGGGGGTAGTTTCGGTGAACTTGCCTCATTTTAGCCTTCACATAATAAATCGCATGTTTTGAACTTGCACAAGTAGGCTTGATAATAAAAGTGACGAATCCACATAGCTAAAGGGAATAATCCCGACGGGTCGAATTGAGTTAGAATATGGAAAGGTCCAACGGTCGGCTTTTGGTGCACGGCGTGCTTTGAAAATGACACTCGGTCCTTCGTCCCGTGGCTTGGGAGAAGGAAAGTTGGTTGAGTAGGCGAAGTTATGATCGTAGCCTAAGTCATAGGCGTCGCCCGCATGAATGCTTCATAAAGCATGCACGGTCCCATCGTCCAAGGCTTGGCATAGCCTTGGCTTGCCCATGAGTTAAGTTGCGTTGAGCGGCTTGTGACCTAAGTCTAGGCACCCGAGTGACTTGGTCGTTCAAGTCGAATGCGTGCACGGCACGATCCATTAAGGCAAAGCTTGACGCAGCCTTTGCTCGTTAAGTTGTTGCGAAGTTAAGTTAGGCAAAGTTATGCCGGTCGACCTAAGACGTTACAAGTACCGTCCCGCTCTTTCGCGGTTTGTCAAAGTTAAGTAGCCCACGATCTCAAGGCCCGTCGACTTGGGCAAGAGTGTTGCGTAGAGCACCATTGGCTTGAGGCACGATGCATGGACTTAGTGTTTAAGGCATGAACTACGGTTGATTTAATGAGTTTTGGAGAAAGGACCATCGAATAGGCATTGAGTTGAATGAAATGATATGGTAACATGGAAAGAATGTTCGCGACCGTGGGTCGTCGAGGGGTCTCAAATGATAGAAGTCTTGATATTGGTTTGAAAGAGATGGTAACATTGGAAGATGAATGACTGTGTGAGACGTCAGTTTGTGTCGAGTCTTGTATGGTCATTGGACAACTTGTCGACAAGGGCGATTTGTTTCCTCGGACGACAACCCGGGGCCACGGGACTGTTCCGGCCTAGGAGGAAACCGAGGGTGAATGTGAGCGGGATAGCTGAGCCGAAAGGCAAGTATTCGGTGGACGCTCATCGGGGCTAGCTACTTGCGGTGACCGGTCCATCCTATACCAGCTATGTGTCAAAGATAGCTTGTCATGCTAGTGACCTCATATAGATGAGTCGGCACGGGCGGCAATCCGCGAGTGTACCTTTGGATTGAGTCGAGTATTGAGTGCACTATATCAAGGAGTCGAGTTGAATGTGTGTGTACAGTTAGAACACAATGTTGGGCCTAAGATTTGGTTGCAACGTAGGCGACGTGCTTCGGCACGAGATGTGGCGCCGAGTCTTATGTTGTCGGCATATAAGTTGCATAGGTTGGTTTGAGTTGTCTTGAGTTTAGGTCAGGAAATGCCGCAAGGCAAAGTTGGTCGAGTGACACTTAGTTCACAAGTTGGATGGGTCAGTTGATGATTTAGTAGCAAAGGGCCGCGAGGCGGCGATATGATTGAGTCTCATTGAGTTGCGAGGCACGGCTTCAATAAGGACTTATAGCACGGTCACACGGGAATGGAGTCTTATCGCGTAGTTGCGTCTCTGATTTTAAGCCGTAAGGCAAGCACGACTTGATAGGTTAACGATGTTGAGTCGACATTGTTGTTGCAAGCACGGGATGGTCTAGAGACACAAAATAGGCCAAGACGTCGGTCCTAAAATAATCCTAAGGCAAGAGTAGAAAGACAATCTAAAGGGACTATGTTGCACGAAGTAAATCAAACGTGTTGGTTTTGTATGGGTGGGCGAGGAGCTCATTCCACCAGTACAGTTGAGTACTGACACCCACATAGTTTTCATGTGCAGGCACAGGTAGAAGCTCGTGGCGCGGAGCATCGCTTGGATGCGTCGAGGCACGGAGTTCCTTGGCGATTCGAAGCGTGCGGCCACATGTATTCAAGACTTATACAGGACATAATGTATGGACGTCGCCTTCCGAAGCTTCCGCTGGTTCAAGACTTGTATTGAGAGATGGGAGAGAGCTGAGTGACTTGTAATGTGAGATGAGTGAGCTTGAGAGACTTGTAATCTTGGCCTTGCGCCCCATTGTAACCTTTGTTTCAATGTCAATAAAAGAGTGTTTTGCAATGACTTGTGTTTTTTTTGCTTTCTAAATTCCGCTGCTATTATTCAATGTTTCTGCTTGGGACTTCTGTGCGACGACCCCGTCGCAGCCGCTGAAATCGGCCGTTATAGAATCCGCCTTGCACGAGCGCAATCTAGCCTCGTGCGGCATCACGCCTTAGCGAGGACGATCGCTCCTACGGGAGCGGGACGTGACAGTGGCGGTGGCTGAGTCGAGGAAAAAATGTCACTAGTGTCACTCGGAAGTGGTGACGACTATGATGGGGAGGAGGTTGGATTGGGGTGGCTAGTAGTGGACGACTAAAGATTGACGATTGCGACTAGAAAAAGTTGGCAATGTCGAAGAGAGAGATCGGCGACAGTATGTGTAATTCTAGTGTGCTTAGAACTTAAGAGGAAGGCGACTGGAGGCATTACCAACCGTTGATGGTCGGTGCTAGATGAATGAAGGGAATGATAAAAGGAGTTGTCTGGATTCTGAGGCCTTAGACGATGGCTGAAAGGGAGCATTGGTTGGGATCGATGTCGAGGAGTGGAGGATGATAGCATGGAAGGAGCAAGGCCGACGAGAATATGAAAGGTGAGGTGTGGCAAAGTTGTGCGATGGAGGTGCTTGGACTTGTTCGGATTGAAGATGGTGACGAGGACTGTCTCGACACCTGGGAACGACGAAGTTAGTGGCGATAGCGTTGACAAGTCAAGGGGAAGATGAATATTGATGTGTTTTTTGGGTGACGGTAGTAGGCGTTGAAAGTGAGCGAAGATGGTGACGGTGGTTGGCGTAAAAGGCGATACTGAAACTGGTGTAGACGATGTGGAGATTGCAAACGGAAGAGAACTTCAATACCACACGATGTAGGAAAAATACTGTAGGTATCTTCCTAGAGTACAAAGTAGCTTGGTGGAAGCAAATTTATCGAGAATGGCCCGTCGAAACACATCGGTGGAGAGTAGTACAACGCCGAAGCGTTGCTGAGATAACCAACGCCGCCGAAACCTTGTATATGTTTGAATCCACAAACACTCGAATTCTTGAGGCCCCACGAGGTAGGAATCCACCAATAGTTTAGAGAGCAATCTCAATTTAAAAAGTAGTATTATTGGAGATAAAATAAAACTAGTACAACGAAGCCATTATATAAGTCTTACAAAACTGGGAGAAGAAAAAAATGTAATCCCAAACATAATCCTAAACAAAAGTCTTCTAAATCTAATACTAGGAAAATATCTTAGTCAAATCAAATTCAAAGATTTGACTAGATTTACTACATGCATAAGTTACAAAAAACAAATCCTAAAAAATATTTATAAAATCATATCCAAATTTGACAATATGCGGACTCCCTTGAAATGGATTAGACCGGTCAACCAATTGGCCAAGTTAATCGGTTACTGTCCTGCATAAGACAACTGGTTATTAACTTTTTAGTCAAATGGGGGTTGAGGACACATAATTATAATAGAGCTTGAATCATTGATTGTTTGGCCCAACATATAATATTAACCTTAAAAGTCATTATTCATTTTGGGACCATACAATGTGTAGATGGGTTTTTTTCAATCATTCATTTCTATGGGGTTTTCAATATTTAGACTATGACGAATGACGTAGACCCTAAATGTATGGCCTACCATGCACTCTTACCAGTGTGCATACTCGTTTATAAGTCGTCCTATGTGTAAGTTAACACTAGCATATTGATCAAGTAATTTTGATGATGGCTGACTAGGGTAGTCCAACACTAGTGGTCACATTGAGTGTAAGTGGCTAAGTGCATGATACATGTGCTAACATAGTCTAAAGCTGAAAGACACGTTGAAAGTGCTCTTCTTGAGGTTCCATATGAAGATTTCACCAATGCAAAGATGAACAAGAGTTTTAGTCAAATATCAAAGCCAGTTCAAGTCGAGTTGTCAACGTGTGCACCTTAAGCGAGACAGGGATTATCGAGACTATATCAAACATGGTTGCTCAAATTGCAAGATTAGGTGTGTCTATATTTGTAATATATTTGTTTAGGATTAGGGGGCACTCTTTACAATGTATTTGAAAAATTGTCCTTATTAGACTGTTGGCACTTGGCACACTTTATCTCAACATATGATCAAATGGATTTCTCACATGAGAATATGACTTGAAAAAGATCCCAAATTCTAGCTGGGGGCAACATGATACCAGGACATGAATCTCTCCGGCCCTACTGGGTTGAAATTACTGCTCACTTGCGATCCTGGATTCTTGCAGTAACACTGACCAGAATTCCGGTACTTGACTGTCTCGTGAGTAACGGCTAGTTTACTATCTGTTGTGGTTTGTAATCTATATTAGGGAAGATCAGTTCCATTTGAAACCAATTAATCCCTTTTGAGCATCAATCTTCATATTAACTAGAGAGAAATTCTAGGTGTGCCTCCTTAGTCCTATATTACAATACAAATGAGGATTGAGCAAATTTTGTACTGAGCTTTGAGTATCTAACTGTTCGATCTGTACATCCTCTGTTTAGCGAAAGGGTGTGACTTCCTCTTCTGCTTAGTGGAAGGGATGTTGGATCTTTGGGGTGAAGTTATTCAGGGTCGTAGCTTCAGTATGAATGGCAGGATGAAAATCCTGTGATTCAGGATTAAGTGCTAACTGTTTGATGCTTTGGAGTGAAGTGCCTAATTTACTTACGCTTGAGGAAGTAGTAACATCCATCACATAGTGAAAATCCTGAGCGGTTTTCTTGGGGACTGGACTAGGCCTGCAGGAGTGCGAACCTGGATAAGTCCCATCCCCTGTCTCCTACCATCTATTGCTTATTTATTAACTGTTGATAGCTTCTTATTATGTTATAATTGAGTTCAAATTGTTACCAACCCTATTCACCCCCTCTATGGTTTGCTGTATTCCCTGTAATAACCTGCATCTTTGTGTAAGCTTTTAAATTATGCAACATTATGTTCTCAATAACCTCTTAAGCCACTAGTACATTCCTGTGAATATTTACTTGTTATTAATAATATCTATGACACATTCAGGAATCAACCTTTTGCCATCCTCGAATTCACAGTCTTTGGCATTTATTGGTAACAATTCTTATACCAGAGATGCAATCTCGCGATGAAGATGCAGCAACATACCCAAATTCCAGTAAGAAGCACAAGAAGAGCCGGAAAAGTGGCTCATGTGAAGAAATCACAAAGAATATTCGATGTTTCTGGGAGGTTGTCATTGAAGAATCACTTCTTCTGTCATCACATGAAAGGAAACATTTGGCCTTGCATGTTCTATTACTTCTTCTCCCACGATTGCCTATATCTTGTGTCCCTATTGTCCTGTCATACAAACTTGTCCACTGTTTGATGGATATCCTATCAGACAAGGCTTCCTGGCTATATGATACAGCTCAGCATTTTCTGAAAGAAATAATTAATTGGATTGGGAATGATAATGATCGATGTGTTTCGGTAATTGTAGCCTTGCAGAAACACAGCAATGGTAGATTTGACTACATCACCAAAACACAAACAATAAAGGGGTTGATTGCCAAATTCAACAATGGCCAAGGTTGCTTGCTCTTTGTTCATAACTTAATGAGCTTGTTCGTAGATGAAGGGGCCCTCACTGATGAACCGTCTGATCAAAGTCAGACAACAGATGAAAATTCAGAAATAGGCTCTTTGGAGGACAAGGACACTGCAGGAGCATCAGCAAATCCAGACTTACTAAAAAGTTGGGTTATAAATACCATGCCTCGGGTTTTAAAAAATTTGAAGCTTGATTCTAGTGCAAAGTCTTTGGCAGATACTGAAAATTTTAAATTTAAAGAAGAAAAGTTTAGGGTGCAGGCAGAGAGTATGAAATTTTTAGCTGTTCAGGGTTTATTTTCTGCATCTTTGGGAACTGAAGTGACATCGTTTGAGTTGCAAGAGAAGTTTAAATGGCCAAAGGCAGCCATTTCCAGTTCTTTGTGCAGGATGTGCATTGATCAACTTCAGTTATTATTAGAAGATGCTCAAAGAGGGGAGGTCTCAGATGCTGTGTCAAATGGCCGTGAGAGGACAGATCTTGGCTCTTACTTTATGTGTTTCCTGAAGACCTTGTGCAACATTCCTTCTGTATCACTCTATAGGAAGTTGAGTGATGAGGATGAAAAGGCATTCAAGAAGTTACAAGAAATGGAATCTAGACTTCTTCTTGAGGTATGTCCCTATACTAGTCTGTACATGACTCACATTACAATATTGCTGTTGATATTATGTAGGCTGGCCAAATAGTTACTTTTATACACAGCAGATAACAATAAGTAGGAAATCTTGACTTAGATAATGTGTGCTGTCTGCATACCCATGGTTGTGTACTACTCTATTAACTAATGTGAGATCTGCCTACAGTGTACCTCTTCGTGTATATGTAGTATTATAGTGTATTGTAGTATTGTTCTATTGATGATGATATTGATATATTTCTTTTCACCACTACGAATACACGAATGTGAAACTTGAACAAGAAGGAACTGTATCTGTTTTGAGGTGAAGGGCCTAGGAGACAATAATCTAAAATAGTTGTCAGTATCTCTTAGAAGTGGAGCTGTCCTCCATATGTGCAATCTTTGCAATTATCTGTTTTTGCAGTATGTCAGTGGTGATGCTCACATTAGATATTTTTCATTTGAGTCGGGAATAATCTCATGATGTTCCTAATAAACTGTTTATCATTTTGTAACTATATAGTATAATTGTTTATCATTTTGTGTCTTACTCAAGTACTCACTGAGGACCTAAGTAGCATAACTAGTGCCCTATTAAAACCTGTATGGTTTTGGAGAAATCACAGTCATCACCGATACATAGAACTTTAATACCTTGAACTTCAATTTATTATATAAGAATATCTGCTCTTGTGAGAACTCTTTTCTGGAGAGAAGCTCTTTGAGAACATCAAAAGATCTTTTACAGTTCACAATGAAATTGTTTATGACATTACTTTCAACTCAATGTTTTATTCTTAATACAGGAAAGAAAGTTTGCGTTCGGTATTGAAGCAAATAAATTGCATGCTCTGCGTTATGTTCTAATTCAATTGGTGCTCCAAGTTCTCCTTTGTCCGGGAGACTTTTCTGAGGCTGCTATGGAACTCGTCATATGCTGCAAGAAGGCATTCCCTGCTGCTGTTCACGATGATTCCTCCTCTGAAGAAGATAAATTTGATGACAATGATACGCCAGAGATGATAGACGTTCTTGCAGAAACATTTCTTTCACTTTTACCTCATTCATCAGGACCAATGTGTTTTGCTATCGAACAGGTAGGCTGATATATCTAGTAACTATGTAAAAATGCTGGTTACTATGTGTTTTGAAAGATAGTTACATTATGCCCTGGCCCCTTTTGTGGGCTTAGTATGTTATAACAGCTTTCTAGTCTTGATGATAGTTTCCACTACAGTTAATCTTTTATTTGTACTTATGCCAGAGACTTTGTATAAATGTAGCAATATGTGACTGCCTATGAATAATCAATGGGTGTTATGTACATTCTTCCATACATAGATAAAACTTGTATACTAAATTTGTATCGATATGTCTAAATTTCCCTTTTGGATGTGAATGTTTTTCTTATGAGAAATTGTATATTTTTAGTTAAACGTGATACATAATATATTTTTTTGTAATCTTTGTTGTTGGGCACAAAATGACACGGCACAAGACACTGATTTTGGCATCACAGTGTTCGTCGAAAACATGGAAGTATCCATGTGACAAGACACCAAGACCATAAGAATTATTAAACTTTGTTTGATATTTTCCTAATGAACAATACTATAATTTAGTTAATAACTTATGTGACCATTCATTGTGACTTCTGAGAAGATGAGCAGGTTTTTGCATGTTCTTCCGAATCAAGATAATGTTATTTTCTTCCCCCCCCCCCCCCCCCCCCCCCCCCTTGTGTGAAGTGTCAACTTATTCTAGCACATTCAACCTGAATATTTTGAACTTGAGCTCATTGCTCATTATGCCTTCTCTCCAGGTTTTCAGATTGTACTGTGATGATTTGACAGTTGATGGACTCCTTCGGATGTTGCGAGTTGTGAGAAAAGATCTTAAACCTCTCCGACATCAGACTGCTAGTAGTGATGAAGATGACGATGACGACGACGAGGAAGACGATGACTTTCTTGGAATTGAAGATCCAGATGAGAATGATGAAGGTAAGCTTGCTGAGGGAGGTGATGCCAATGTCCATGCAGATGATTCAGAGGGGATGCTTGTAGCTGAGGCTACTGGGGAAGAAGTTACCAAAGAAGATGAAGTTGATTCAGAGGGGATGCTTGGTGCCGAGGCAAGTGATGAGGAAGTCGTGCAAACTGACAAGGACAATTCAGCATCTGATGATTCTGATGGTGATATGGATGACGATGAGGCCATGTTTAAGAAGGATGAAAGTTTTGCAAAAATCTTGAAGGAGCGTAACTTATCTGGGAAGGATAGTGCTCTCTCTCAGCTTCACATCTTTAAAAGTCGTGTGCTGTCACTACTAGAAATATATTTACAAAAAAATCCAGGTAATATATTTACTTTATATAATGTTGCAAGTCTAAACACTACAAAGCTAGTAAGGAACCTTGATGGATATTATGATGTTGAAATCATGGTACCATGTCCTAGATAGAGGTGTATTATGTATGAATTTATGCTAATATACCATTCTGTCATATTTCACCATTAGCAAACTCTATAGCTTATTGCAAAATTTGCCTATATTTATTGGTTTATGGTTACCCTGCTAAAGTTATGCAGACATAAAATAAAACTTTCTTGGACCATCAATTTTATCTTGATATTTTTACTTAAATATATTTCCTCCTTGTCAAACAGGCAAATCTCAGGTGTTGTTGATCTATTCCTATTTAGTTCGAGCTTTCGTCAAGTATCACAATGCGAAAGAAAGTCAGATACGTCAACTAGGTATGCGCATAAGAGGAATTTTGCAGAAGAAAGTATTCAAGGCAAAGGACTTTCCAAAAGGTGATGACATACAGCTCGCAAGCCTTGAACCCCTTTTGGAGAAGAGCCTCAGATCAGCATCACGATCCCCGCATAAAGAAGTTTCATCTCTGGCTCAGGCCTCAGCATTTTGGATACTAAAAGTCATTCAGTCAAGAAACTTTGAAATTTCTGAACTTGAAAGGGTAATCAAAATTTTCCACTATATATTGGATGACTTTTTCCAGAGTAAGAAATGCCGCCTAAAGTCAGGGTTTGTCAAAGAGGTCATTCGGCGATATCCGTGGCTTGGCCTGGAGTTATTTGGGTTCCTTCTAGAGAAGTGTGGGAGGGCAAAATCTGAATTCCGAAGGATCGAGGCACTAGAGGTTGTAGACTGTGTTATTAAGTCATGGATTCCAGCCACGAAAGGGGAGGAGACATCAAGTAAATCATCGTCTAAGTTATTGAAGAAAAACCTGCCCGCACTTTGCGACCTGATACAAGTACTCCTGAGCAGTTTGCCACATAAACAATCACGACGTGCAGAGGTTCGTCGGTTTTGCTCACGGGCATTACAAGCAATCTCAGCACTTAGCCTTAGAAAGCAATTTCTTAAGTTTTTGAAACCAGAAGTTTACTCCCTTTGCGAGTCACAGCTTGGCGATGCATTTCTTCTTCTAAAGACGCCTTCTCAATAAACCTAACATTCTAGGAAAGCCTTCAGAGTCGAAGTGAAATGGCAAGGTCAGAGTTTGTACCTCTTGCTATAGATGAGAAACTTTATATGCTCATTTACATCATTTTTTATTGTTGTGTCGTAAAAGTTTGTCTTGATTGATTGAGCTGAATGTGCAGCTTGAGCAAATTTTAATGAACTGACACTTTCTTGACATGCTTTGCTAATACCCTCAGGAAGAGCTGGAGAATCTGGCACTCAACCCACAGTGGTTATTCCTTCTGGAGATTTTGTAGTTCTGCACCAAAGATGATACAGTTAGGTATCTATTGCATTGAGCTGGATATTTTGGCAGGAGGCTCAACGCGATATCGATCCACCAGGATAAAGTTTGTGAAGGTAGCCATTCTGGTTTGAAAAATAATAGGTAAGAGGAATGTTTGGTGAGGTGTGGTCTGTAACTTGGAATTTTGATTACTGGATGTTGATTAAGCAGTTATGCCAGATATGCTTGTTACATTTGACCCTTTTATTTTGTTAAAACAGCCTCTGTTCATACATTTTAGGAGTTGGAACTGATGTAGAGGATAGACCACAGTTGGTATTTTTTCCAATCATGTTATATTTGCTAGAAATGTGCTTCACCTGTGTATGTATGCCCAGTGAAAGTGAGCAGATGATTTGTACGAATGTGAAGAGAAATTGTTGAGAACTTGTATTGTGGATGCCAAATTCCAGTTTTGTAGGTTTTTTTTATTAAATTTGAGTTTAGTGCAAAGTGAAATGGGACTAAGCTGTAGTTAGTTTCCTTAGTTCGTAGTCTTGACCGATACTTTGATATGGCCGATACCCCAATACTGATACGGTTTTGTATGTTCTTATTCGATACTGACCTCTATAGATATTGACCGATGCCGACTTTGGGGATTTTTTTTTCAATCAATTTGACAAAAACAATTGAACCAAAAAGACAAACCAATAAAATTGTAAAAATATGATGAGGCTGAAAATTTATTTATTGTAGATAAATTGGCAAGTATTATTTTATTTAATTTAAAATTACTAAAAAAATAAAAAATAAAAATTATGTCTAATATAAATATAAATATTTTTTAATTTTTATATTTTTTTTACTACCAAAAAAATTTGATACGGTCGACCTAGTTACTCATAGGAATAGGAAGAGTAGGATACCAATTTTGTCGCTACTCATAGGAAGGATACCAGATATGGATACAAGGTAGTCGAGTTCATTTTTGTTCATCCACCAAAACTAGAGTGTTTGTTCACCTCCCAATAAAGGATTGACATTTGGCAAATTCTTTAGTCAAAACCACTTTGTTTACAAAACCAATTCCAAAGTGGTTTATGTTGAATGGATTTGGCACGTATCAATTTTTTGTTGGAGGGTGAACAAACATCCTAGTTTTGATGGGTGAACAAAAATGAACTCCAAGGTAGTACTATTGTTGTCTAACTTAATTCTTGTAGCTCGAGGAACGAGTATTTATAATTGCAAAAGAGAGGTGCTATGACATGATTGTAGGTGGATTTAGGCCTCGTTTGATTCGCGGAAAGGAAAGGAAATTGATTCTATGATATTTTCTTTCCATTGAAAAATTATAATTCCAATCAATTTCATGTCCGGTGTTTGGTAAAACCAAGGAAAAATAGAGATTTTGAATCCCTAGAAGGAAAAAATAAATTCTTGAGTTGGTAGGAGGAACCAAACGTGGCCTTAGTGTTGTGGTCATTAATATTCAGACAATTTTTGGTTCAACTGATATGTGACAATAGAATACAATATTCTTCCGTTTACATTATTGTGGTCACTACTGTCGATAAAATCTTTTCTAAAGGAATTTTAATTGGTTATATTTTAATATGTTTTTTTGAAAGTTTTGATATGAATATTTCTGTACATTTAGTACCCTAACCTATCTTTATCTTAATAATATAGATGTCATGGAACATATATGTAAAAAAGGAAAACGTAATGTGCCCAAAAAAATAACAACAAAGGGGATTTTCTGCATTTTACCCTAAGAAAATACTCAGGATTAATGTAAATTCCTAAATGCCAAGGAATTTTTTGTCACCCCCAGTTTTCGAATTAGGGGTATTTTCGTCATTTTTCAAGTTTTATAATTTTTAGAAATTTTTATTTATTTTATGTGATTTTTTGGGATTTATTTGGTTTGGTTTGGATTTTATCCAATTCGGACTCAAGTTGGAGACCCGGGTAGCCTGGACCCTAGTGGGACCCACATACTAGCTGGGCTTGGCCCACATACCATCATAATTAGGTTAGAAATCATAAACCCAACTTCCATGGCTTAATTAGTCATTTTAGAGACTTAATTAGTTAATTAGAAACAAACCGAACCAAACCGAAACAAACCGAACCCAACCTAAGTCTAATGGGTTTGGAGGGCTATTGGATCCCACCCAAACCCAATAACCCCCCCCCCCCCCCCCCCCCCCCCCCCACTTGGCCGGCCACATATAGGAGAGCCCCCCCTCTTTCTTCTCCACTAAGCAAACTCTCTCTCTCTCTCTTTCAAAAACTCATTTTCTCCCAAAGCTTTCTTCCTCCAAGAAAAACCCATTTTAGGTATGACATTAATTCTTCATTTATTCTCTTTTGCATTTAATGTCTTCACAATAATGATAGAGGTTAGAATTCTCCACACTTTGTCCACAAATTTTGTAGGATTCCCTAGAAATCTAGGTTAGAGATTTTTAGGGGTTTTTATATTAAGAGTGGTATCTATTCTACTATATAATAGGAAAACTTAGATGGTGAAACTTTTGAATTCCGAAAATACCCTTACATACTTATACTAATTAAAAATAGTTCATTAATTTTAATAAGGACAACTTAGTAATTAGGAAGACTACTCTTTGGTCTTCCTAAAGAGTCTTCCTAAACTAATTAAGAAATGTTACTAATTAAGAAATGTTAAAATACGTGCAAGGCACGTGCACATATGCTAGTATATATATATATATATATATATATATATATATATATATATATATATATATATATATATATATATATATGTGTGTGTGTGTGTGTGTGTGTGTGTGTGTGTATATAATTATATTGAATTTGTGTGTGTGTGAGTGTAGATGAATGAGAGTGGTGGTCGTGGTTGTCATGAGATGGTGGTGAGAGTGTGTGTTTGTGAGTGTGTGAGTGTTTGTGTGTGTGTGTCTATATTTATATATATATATATCTATATGTGTGTGTGGGTGTATTTATATATATGTAGAGATATGTGTGTGGGTGTATTTATATATATGTAGATATATGTGTGTGAGTGTATTTATATATATACATATATATATATATATATATATATATATATATATATATATATATATATATAGAGGTAGATGAGAGGGAGGAAGAGGAGAAGAAGAAGAAGAGGGTCAGCAGTAGCAGCAGCTACAGTTGCACCAGCAGCAGCAGCAACTGGCAGCAGCTGCTGCCCCCCCCCCCCCCCCTTTGGCCCCCTATTTAGCCTATAAACCCCCCCCCCCCATATATGTATATATATGTGTATATATATATATATATATATATATATATATATATATATAGAGAGAGAGAGAAATTTGATAGTTAGAAAGAAGAATAGAGGAAGAATTAGAAGAGATTAGAAAGAAGATTAGAAGAAAGTAAGAAAGAAGTTAGGAAGGAGAATAAGAAGAAGACTAAGAAGTTCAAGAAAGTTAGAAAGAAGTTAGAGAAGAAGAAAATTAGAAGAAGTTAGAAAATTAGAAGAAGAATAGGAAGAAGAAGTTAGAAGAAGAAGTTAGAAGGAGAGTTAAGAAGGAGAATTAGAATAAGTGCTAGAAGGGAGTTTTAGAGAAAATCGAGTTAGAGAGTGAATTTGAGCTCCGAGTATCGGAACGCGATGAAACTTGGCGTGGAGTTAGAATACGTGAATTAGATTTTGCGGGTAGGCTCCCGAGTTGAAATCGGGGTTGTAGGGCGCCGGTATCGTGCCGTACCATTGCGTATCTTGAAATATTCAAGATACCGGCAATAGACCGTAAGGTGGACTAGACGTCCACTTTACCTAGGTATCTTGGTAGGTAATATATGTATAGGTTAGTACCTTACTACTCTAGGGAGCTCGGGTCAAAATACCAAGCGTAGGTAGGCTAACTAGGTTTTCACCTAGGCTAGAAATTTACCTTAGAAAAGGTAAATTAGGAAATTGACCTACGGCCAAGATTTGAGTTTCGAACTCCAAGATGGACTTGGATATGGGTTGTAGAGGTTGGTAATGATTAGAGATAGTCGCCTAGACCTAGTCTTGACCCCGGTTGACCATGGTTGACTTTTTAGACCAAAAGTCAACTATAGGTTAACACTTTACCCAATTTAGTCTCAAATTCTATTAGACTTGAGTAGTTGATCGAAAGTCAACTATTAGTCACCATTGACCTAGGATTAACCTAGGGTTGACCAGAGTTGACCAGTTGACCAAAAGTCAACTGTAAGTCAACCGTTGACTCAAATCGACCTAGATTAATTCCGTTTGACTTGCATTGGCCCAGTTCGACCTGGTTAGGCCTAACATGACTTAGGTTGACCTCGTACAGTCTAGTTTGACGTGTCTTGACCTAGAATGACTTAATAGGGTTTAATTTTGATTTGACTTTACTTCCTAGATGTAGTATTGATACGTCTTGTTCTCTATAGGTCCTCGAGACGCTGCATTTGCTCCAGTTGACATATCATACCATATTACAGGCGAGTACATTCTCTGACACTTTTCCAAATTTACGATGATTGTTATAATTCATGTAATTAGTGAAGATATGCTTGTTCTCGACACATCGGTCACACGATTGGTATTCATGGATCCCGACATGAGATGTTATTCCTCGTTATCTTGGTATATCTTGTGCAAGCTCCCTTGTAGTTCTTGTGCAGTATATGGACACCGATTCTCGAGGAGACTTGCTCCCTTTTTGTAGAATCCCGTGTCGTAACGTGTCTTGCTTGGATCCACTCTACCAGTCGGGGGACGGGGAGTACTAGTGTAGATGTGTGGTCAATACCTGTCAGCCCCTGTTTTTCAAATTTTTGTTAATTAGTGCTAATTGGCCATTAATGATTATTTTGACATTAAAATGATTAATTATAATTATTAGGAATTTTTTTTGAATTTTTAAATAATTTTAAAAGGGTTTTAAATACCTAAAATACCTTTTTGCAATTAGAAGAATTGTTTTAAACATGTTTTGTAATTTTTTGAATTGTTTAAACCCTTTATGTAATTTCCCAAACTCTGTTTGCAAATTTTATTTGCAAACTTAAACTGCGGGCCTCGTTTTGCAAATTCGATTTTGCACAAACTATTGGACAGGGACTTGTTGGTAATTCCTAAAACTCTAGGGTTTAAATTGCAAAACCCTAAACCTACCCACCCCCGACGACCGACGACCGGCCAGCTGCCCCCCCGCCATTTCCGGCCGACCTAGCCACTTCGACCGACCTCTCACCCCTATAAAAGGACCCCCTCACTTCCCCCAGTCGACCACCATCACTTCAACCCAACCCCGACCACCGACAACCCCCCTTCTTCCCCAATCTACTTCACCGGAACCCTAACTCCGACGAGGCCTCGTTCTCACCATCCCGACACCCTCATCGACCACCACCACCATCAACGAGTTCGCCCCGACGAGGCGAGGCGATCGCCACCCGAGCGCCACCCGAGCGCCACCATCCCGACGCCGTACAGCTCCGTTCGCCGTTCGAAACCAAGCCCAGTCGATCGGACACGTAAGTAGCGGACTCGAATCGTGTCGTGCGTGTCTCGTTTTCACGCACGAGACTCGCCAGGACACGACGAACCTCATGCTGTGCTCGGACACGCGAGCCCGAGCTCGTACGTGTCGTGCATAGCACGGACACGTAGATACCTGTGTCCTGAACTGTCTGGACACAGGACGAAATTTATATATTTTTTTAATGTATAACTAACCTAATCAGAAATAAAACTAACCCTAATCCTATCTCTAACAAAGCGGGCCGCTGGCCCACTGGCCAGCGCGTAAACAATAACCCCCCCCTCCCCCCCCCCCCCGCGCTGGGCTGAGTTCGAGCCCCCCCTTACAGTTTCCCTTTTTCTTTTCTTTTTCTTTTTCTTTTTTCAGTTTATATATTTATATATATATGTATATATATATATTAGTATATATATATATGTATATACACTGTATTTTTTTAACAGTATTTAATGTATAGGTATATATTTATTAGTTAGTAATTTTATATATATATATATATGTTTATATATGTATATACTTTCTTATGTATATATATAATATATATATACACTATATTATTATGTGTATTTTTATATATATATATATATATATTTGTATATATGTATATATACTTTATAAATTAAGTATTTTTCCTTACAAATATATATGTACTTTTAACACATGTATTTATATTTTTCTCTATGCATAATTTTACCATATTAAAATAATAATATTTATTTTGCACTATTACCAACTTGTATTTTTATTATATTTAAATTACTGCAACCATTTGATGTCCAAGCCTAGCATGGGTATTTGGGCTCAAATGTGTTTTCACACATTCAAGACCTGTACAAGTCATATTGGACTTGATTCATGGCCTTGGGTCCTGTATTTGAACTTTGGTTCAAATTATATACATGGACAAAATACGCAGATAATTAATTATTGTGTGCATTGCTTTTTTGATTTTCTAAAAATACTTAGAGTGTTGCAAAAATTATGGAAAAATAGTTTTTAGATACTTTGTTAAGTTAGCTAATTTAGTATAATTTTTGTAGTATTTAAATTACTGTTTTGCCACTAGTTTGGCATATGAAACCAAAACTCACTTTCTGTATACTTAGGAAAACTGATTTTTATAAAATATTTGTACTGGTTAATAAATTCCAGAAAAATTATAATTAATTTCTATGATTAACAAGGATCACTTTGATACTTTACTTTAAGAAAAACTAGGCTCTTTGTCTATCTCAAAAATTGTTAGAACACAATGGTCTTTTGAATTATTTATTGATTAATTACGACTTGTAGCTTTTTATGTTATTTACAGTTTTAGTCGTGTTGAACCCCATCCCTCACTAGTGTAAAGACCCTGGAAAGTTAGTTAACATAGTGTGTCACCCCCACATTGGTCTCCTAGTCCAAGTCATTATTTTGGCTAGGTGCCCAGTCACAAGTCGTGTCACACCAGTTTAGTGTTCTAGTATTTTAGCTTAGTGTAAAAGCTAAGTTATTACATTTATTTCTACAGTGACGAGTTACTGGACATCCATAGCATCGTTATCGCAGCTTGTTTTGTTTTGCTTTGCTAGAGGCAAGTACTTTCTACGAACTTTACATATTGTTACATAAGTGAACTGCAAAACCCACCATGTTAAATGTGGATCCTTGGGATAGCAAGTTAAAACGTCACATGTTGTACTACCATGCTTAGAACAGTCTTGATGTATCTCTCACATGATTAGAATATGGGTTATGGGGAAACTGTTAGTAGTGTACGTGATCATGCCCCCCCCTACTCGTACGTACGTACCGAGCAAGGTTGACATTTTATGTATACCTTGTCGTAGGCACATCAGCTGTATTTTGTACGTATGTACATCTATCGCTTGTTTTACTTGTACGTATGTATATTTTATTTTGTACCTCGGTACATTGTACATCTATTGACCGATCACGTACTTGCTACAGTTTTAAACATTACATATACATCTGTCTCTATGACACGTGTATCCTTGCCATGATAGACTATGTGATGCCATGCTTTCCAGTTATTCCTCTCATGTTCATTTCCATGTTTCATATGCTAGTTTGCTAGATTTAGTACTTGCTCCCGTCCTGACAGGATAACGTTGTAGGTGTCCTTACTGAGGAGGAGTTACTCTGCGACTCATACTATGGAGTTACTGCCGAGGACCCGGCTCTGCTTTACGAGGATGTTCCTGCAGGGAACCTCACCTAGATGTCTTTGGTTTACTTAGACTTTTGAGACATGTATTAGGCTATATCATTTTGTAACTGGACATGTATCCAGTTTTACATTTCAGTTTACTTGTATTTGGACATCTTATTATATACGACTTTTGTGTTTGGAGCATTTATGATTCTTCTTCACTTATAGAACTGTTAGCACATTTAGTCTTATCCTGTTGTCTCTAGAACAGCTTACTACGTTTTATCTCAGCGTAGGCTGGGCATGCCTCGGCCTGGCCCAACAATTTGGGTAGCGGGTCGTGACAATACCCGCCTTGTATATATTGTGAACCTTGTGAATGCCAATCCTACACCACACGTATGATTGGCTAGATCATAACCTTGTGCAGACCCAATTCGGCTACATGTTGTAGCTAGTATTCACACACCTAGATATATGATTCTTGATTCTTGTACATGCCATGATCAGTTTACTTGCCTTGTTCTAGCTCTAGATGTACAGCTTACCTTGCCATGATACTCACATGTACATTCCATGATTTCCTTGTATATACTCTCTATTTACTGTCTTATAGCTTTTGTCATATCTTGTGAACTGTTGTTAGTAGATTGTACTCGTTCCATCCTGACAGGATATGTTGACAAATATTACAGATGTCGACGAGGGGGATTACTATACCTACTACGGTTCGGATAACGTAGTGGGCATAGACTTGGAGACGTTGGTCCAGCAGGGCTTAGCTTCGCCTGACGAGACCTTACCTATTGCTTAGTTAGAGTAGGTCTTTTGTACTGGACCTTGTCTCCAGCTACTTTTGGGACTGTTATTATTATGGATTGTATTAGAGACTTGGAGTTGTATATTATTTGTATTTGGACTTGACAGGTTATTATTTTATCGTCTTGTTGTCTTTATCTTTTAGTCTTTACTTTATCATCTTAGAGTTGTGATTGAGTACTCATATATATTCATTGCTTGTCCTTCGTTCGGAGTTGACCATATTCTCGACAGGTTTTTGATATATATATATATATATATATATATATATATATATATATATATATATATATATATATATATATATATATATAAAAATATATATATATATATATATATATAAACTGTTTAGAGTAGAAAACCTACAGCGTTCCATGCCGTTTTTACGGTGAGGGCTGGGCTTTGTCACGTGCACGTGCCCTTATAGCAGGTGCGGGTCGTGACACATTTTAGTGGTGGCCCATGCAGGTCATGAAGTCGCAATTAGTGCGATGTCGTGGCGGCACTCGTCTTAGAGTGTTGACTACGAGCCTGTGTTACACATAGGAGGTAGTAGGTTAAGAGTGCTCAATCATAGTAGGATCTTTTCTTGCTTATCTTGCTTACCGTCTTTGATATTGATTTACTGCATTCTAGCTGTCCTCCTTTGATATTGCCTTCATATGCCATATTGATATCTTCTTTTCAATTTGTCTCCAGGATAGTTATGACTCATTCTCCTGGTGAGAAGCACGGGGAGACGGAGAGGTCTGCTACCTCTGGCGGACAGGCTCCGGTCACTTCACCTATAGATGGGACTTCTGTTGGGGCTCTTGGGGGTACTCCCCCAGCGCTCACGATGACCATCCCTGGGGTTGCGGGTGCTCTTCCCGCAGTGCCGGAGGCTACGACGGGAGTTGTCGGGGGCGTTCTTCCTCCTCAGCAGCGGATTCCTCCGCTAGTTGCAGACGTACTTCCACCTCCACCTCCTCTGCCTACAGATATGGGGCAGATGCTTACCTTCCTCCAGCAGATGCTGGAGACTCAGAGAGCCCAGGCCGAGGCTCAGTAGAGGCAGACAGACGCGATGCGTCAGGGCATGGAGGATGCCCATCAGTTGGCCCTTGCAGCCGTGGAGCAGAGGGCTCCGCATCCGGGGACGCGACCGAGGTACGGAGATATCCAGGACTTCAAGAAGCTCGGGCCCCGTGACTTTAGCGGGACCGAGGGTGTGGTCTATGCAGATGATTGGCTCGAGGATATCGAGCGGCAGATGAGGGCCTCCCGCCTGGCAGACGACCTGAAGGTCGAGGCGGTAAGTTTGCAGTTGCTAGACATTGCGCGCACCTGGTTTAGAAATGAGCCAGCCCTAGCTGGAGAGGGCCGTACTTGGACAGAGTTCAAGCTCCTCTTCAAGGAGAAGTTCTTTTCCCCTACGGACAAGATTGACCTGGTGCGACAGTTCCAGGATCTGCTGTCACGACCCGATACCCAAATTGTTGGGCCGGGCCGAGCCATGTCCAGCCTACGCTTGGTTAAAGCGCAGTAAGCTGTTCTAAGTATAGACAATAAAAGATCTAAGCTACTAACAGTTCTAAAATCATATTTAAAGGTTCATCACAACACAGCATCTATAAGCGAAGGTAAACAAACACAGATTTAATAATACATAACCAAAGTATCTAACTGGAGACAAAGTCCAGTATCCAAATATAAGAACAGACAATGTCTAAGTCCCAAAACACAAGAAAGATAACTAAGCAAGGTTCCCCGCTGGGGCCTCTACTGGAGCAAGGCCAGGTCCTCAAAATCAGTGCCATAATATGTAACACATAGCATTTCATCCTCGAAAAGTGAACCTACAACGTTATCCTGTCAGGACGGGAGCAAGTACAACCTCTACAACTAAAGTACTGAACATATAATGAAAGAGATGTACAACAAGAAACATGGTGTGATAAGTCTATAAAACAGAAAATACTGGAAAACATGGCCTCATGGTATAACTGGGATCATAGTATCATAGTAACATAGGGAACATGGCATATCATGGTTTAATTTGTCATTTCTACAAATGACCACATATAGTTTAAAAGTTTAAAACCGTAGCATGTACGTGAATCGGTCAATAGGTGATTCAGGATGTACTGTGGTACATATCAAGTTTTTCTGGTGTGCCCACACGTGCACGAACGGCATCGGTGTATATCCATACACAAACGCGAGATTCAGAAACATACGGCAAGGTCGCATATAGAATGTCCCCGAGCGCGGTAAGTACATACGGAGAAGGGGGTCATGTTCACGTACACTACTAGCAGTTTCCCCTTAACCCGTTATTTAACATGTGGGAGATACGAGAGCAGTAAAAACATGTGAATACTCAGAGCAGTCTAAGGCATAGTGAAACTTGTACTGAGAACCCGTAAGAAGCATGTGAAGATATAAGAGCTGTACTAAATATGGCCGGTACTGAAAGTGATACAACATGTGAAGACATAACTTGCTACCTCAAGGATCAGTCTTTTAACAGGGTTAATACATGTTCTAGCATTAAAAGACAGTAAATGAGTATGTAGATGTACTTGCCTCGAGCAAAGCAAGAATACTAGTACGAAGATAAAGATGTCCGGTGTCCTGTCAATAATGACATACAAACTCAGTTCTAAGCTATAATCAACAAAATACTAGTGGTGTAACACGACTCCTAACTGGATACTAGCCAAGTGGGGACCTAACATAAAAGTCTAATGTGAAGTGCCACTATACACAAACTAACTCTCTAGGGTCTTTATACTAGTGCGGGGTGAGGTCCAATACTATAACAACTCAAATCAACGAAAAACTTGCAAGTTGTAACTACTCAATAATTAAATCAAACTGTACACTAAGTTCCAACAATTTTAGAGATAGACAAAAAGCTTAAATATATATATAAAATAAAGTACAAAAATAATCCTTGTTAATTATAGAAATTTATACTAATTTTTTTTGGGATTTATAAACCCTCATAAATATTTATTAAAAATCAGCAAACATAAATATACTAAAAAAATGAGTTCTGTTTTCCTATTTTTATAAAATACCAAAAGCACTTAATAAATGCTAGAAAAATTATAATAAATTAGCTAAATTAACATAATATTTAAATACCATTTTTTCAAGATTTTTACAGCAATTAAAATATATATAAAAATTCAAAACCAGAAAGTAACAATATCTAGAAAAATAATTAATTATAAATTAAGGATAATACATAATCAAAATCTACAGATGTTGTCGGATGATAAAATAAATATCACCAACGTGTCCAAAACGGTCAAATCAGCTAGGATAGCCTACCCATAAGTCTAATTTGGACACAGGGGCAAAACGGTAATTTCGGGTCAAAATGATGTCCGCCGTTGGACACACTTTGCACCAAAAAACGTGTCGGGATAGAAGTCTACAAAACCTAGCAAATTATATGTCCACGAATTCAGAATGATGATACGAACCCAACGGTATGTCCAAAATGGAATTCCGATGTGCCGATCTCAAAATGACACGTTGACGCGACACTTGGTATCCGGTTTGCACGGAAATGCGTGCCGGAGTAAATTTCTTCAAAACTCAGCAAATTATATGTCAACGAGTCCAGAATGACGATACGAACTCAACGGTATATCCGGAATTGGATTCCGATGAGCCGATCTCAAAGTGACCCGTTGACTCGAAAAGTGGGACCCGCTTTGCACTGAAATGCGTGCCAGGGCCCACGTTCTCCAAATCAAGCAAATTTTATATGAAAACATGCCAGAACGACGCCACGAGTCTACTGGTGGTGTCAGAAATTGAATCCGGAGTCCCGGGTTCAAAAATAGAATTTAACAAGTGCAATTTAAAGAATTCGGACGGCCAACTTTGGCGTCGAATTCGACCAACCGAACGTGCTTAAAATGAAACGAAATCTTAAGGAGACAGGAAGATGGTTATACCAGCTGTGCACCAGAACTGACGGTGCGCAAAACGGAGCTGCAACGGCGAAGTTACGAGCTGACGAAGTCGGCTCCACGAAACTGTCCAAAAACAGTTCAATTTAAAATGTCAACTTGGTGGCCAGTTTTGAGGTATCAAACGACAAAATTAACGGAAAAAAATTGACAGGAGTGAAGATGGATATACCGAGATTGCGACGGAGCAAAAAAATTGCCGATCCAACGGTCGGATCTCCCGAAAAACGCGTACGAACTTGCTGTCCCGAAATACAATTTCTGAAACTTCTCGCGCGCGCGTCGACGGGATTTCGACGTAAACGCACGAATCGTGTGTTTAACACGTCGGGGAGGCCGGTGGTTGACAGGGGGAGGCCGCCAGGGGGTCGTGCGCCGGTGGGGTGGTCGCCGGTGGCCGGTGGCGGCCGCGGTGGCGCGCGCCACGCGCCCATGCGCGCGCGCGGGTGGCTCGGCACCTACTGCTGCTCGCTGCCGCTGCTGCTGGTTGCACGCGCGCGGCTGCGGCGGCGCGGGGCGGCGGCTGCGGCGGCGTATCGCCGGGGCACGGCGGGGAGGTGGTGGTTCGGGTGGTGGTGCGTGGTGTTGGCTATGGTGGTGGGAGTGGTTATGGTGGTGATGATAGTAATGGTGATGTTGGTGATGAAGATGATGGTGGTGGTGTGTGGAAGAATGGAGAAGGAGGAGAATGGGGGCTGCGTCGGAGAGGAGCTCAGCCGGGGAGGAGGAGGTCGTCGGCCATGCATGGGATGGTGGTCGGCCATAGGTGGAGATGGGCTGTGTGTGTTGCATTTGAAAAATAAAGAGAGAGAGTGGGAGTGAGTGTAAATAATATAAAGAGAGAGAGAATGAGTAGTAGAGAGAGAGGAAGATATTTGAGAGGGGGAGAGAGAGGAGTCGGTTGGGGGGGTAAAAGTGTGTGCTGGTAGAGAGAGAGAGGGAGGGATGTAGGTATAGGTGTAAAGGGAGAGAGAGAAAGAGTGTTTATTTAATATATATATATGTAGGTATATATATATAAAGAGAGATAGAGAGAGAGAGAGAAAAGTATAGAGAGAGAGGGGGGATGTCGGCCACACATGGGAGGCTGTCCTAATGGGAGAGGGGAGGGGATGTAGGTGTGTGTAGGAGAGAAGAGAAAGAAAGAGAGATATATATATAAGTATACATATATATATATATATATATATGTATATATACATGTATATATATACAAGGAGAGAGAAAAATAGATATTTTTAAAATGGGTAAAATAGGAAAATTACGTAGGGTACTTGGGCAGTCATGAGAATACAACATGGGGCTTGGGTTCGGGTTCGGTCGAGCCGGGTCGGGTCGAAATCGAACCGGGTGCAATAATTGAATTAAATAGGGTATTTATAATCATGGAAAAATAAACAACATGCGGGAACTCCAATAAATGGGACACAAGTTTCAGGCGGGGAGTAGGCTTCGTATGGGCCACGTCCATACTTCGGGTTGATAGGCTGGATCGATGTCGGGTCCTGAAATTAAATTGGAATTTAAATCAGGTTTCACGGCAGAAAATAAATCGGCCTAAATTGACCCGGAAGTTGTGCGAAGAAAATGGAGCACAAAATGAAGTGTCTGAGTGGGACACGAAGGTCATGGGTGGAGAGTGTCTCGAGTAGATCATTCATGAGAAGTTGGTTTCGAGAAAATGGCTGATCTGGTGCTCCTAAATTAAAAGCAACGATAACGTGCAAACGATGATCAAAAATAAAAGTGGGAATAATATTCAACGATTAATTGGTCTAAGTTGACCCGAACTTGCGCGATACAAAAAGAGCACAAGGGAACGAGTTCAAGTGGGACACGATATATCAACAGGAAGATAATCTTGCCTACTTCAAAACCCATGAAGAGAGTTTACAGAGATTGGTATCCCTGACGCTCCAGAAGTCAAAGTTACGAAAAGGCACATTAATGATCTAAACAATTTAATAATAAAATATTTATTGAAAAATAATTCATTAAGAAAAGCAAAAAAATAAACCCTGAAATTCAGGGGGCTTACATCCTACCCACCTTACAAAAATTTCGTCCTCGAAATTAAAAATCATCCAACCGGTCAAACTATAATATGTAGCTGCTCTGGCTACGATACTCAATCTACTATCCTTGTAATCATCTCTTTTGTTTCTCCTACAAACTTTTTGGTTCAGATTCAACAAAGTCCTTCTATCATAAACTATGTCATATATCCTTTAAAATCTTCCATACTAACATGAAACATTTATGTATACCCTAAACTATAGGTTATTCTCCGGGTATGTCTATAAGCCTATAATGCTTAATCATCAACCATATTTCCAACCTCAACTGTAACTACTTGATTTTCTTATCGTATCATAAGTATCCATATTCTATCAATCCACAGTTCCTTAGCATCATTTGTCGTCAATCCTTTCCTACAATTTCTCCTTGAAATCATACGTTCAATTCTTATTCTTGGCGTAGAGCCTTCTTCTTTTTACTCAACAAGTCCTCCGAATATAAATCCTCGATTTCAAAACTCCCGATTCATTAATTACCAATGTACATATGTCTTTGTCTCGTTCTTTGTCGTTTTAACTGATATCTTTCCGATCTCGTACGCAATATTATATCTCATTCTAACTTATTCTATATCATTCCACATATCGATCTACCCTCTAATCACATGTAATTAGCTATAGATAATCCACCCAAAATTCTACAAATGCTAAATCCTCAATTTGCTTAGCACAAGATTCTAATCCTCAATCCATAGTCATAACAATATAATATCTTATAATCCCATCTTAGATACCCTATCATCGAGTCATAATACCAATACAATCGTTCTTAATGGTTTCCAAGTCTACTACAGTCAGTCGCTTATACTTGTCCTATAAGCTTAATCTAACCAATCCCTAGGAAAGGTACTTATCATAATCACACCATACATTTATAGTTATACTACAGGATCAGTCAACAAGGTTTGGCTATTTCGGTCGTCTATCAAGTAGAAGGTAACAAGGCCTAAGACTTAAAAAATCCATAACAGTGTTCAAACAAGTTAAAGGATCAAGCAAGACAGAAAGTTTATCGAAATATTTCCAAGAATGGTACGAAGACAACGAGATGTATAACGAAAAGAATTACCCAAGAGGTTAACGAAGAAGAGTTTAGTCAAGTCATAGGAAAGATGGAACACAAAAATAATTATGTCCAAAAGATAACATGAAAGCAATCCTATTGGAGAGTCCTAGAGAACCTGTAATTCTAGTTGTAGATGTAGATAGATCAGAGTTGATCAAGACGGAGAAGAATGATAATAAGAATTTATTCTTGCTCAATCGGTCATAGCGAAGTGAACCAAGCTGAGATATGATCTGATAACCATATACGTCTTCCTGAAATCATGTTGCCAGAATTTTTGCCACACCAGTAAGCCTAGATGCAATAAACGATAGAGTCATAACTAAGGTATACTCCCTAAAATCATATTATCTAGAATCCTCGCCACGCCAACCGGTATGGCTGCGAGAAAATCTAAATTCTATGAATAGGATAATATATCCGAAATTAGGCTCTATGTTTTTGTCATACCAGCTAATATGGCTGCGATAAATTCTAAACTCCATAAATAAAGCAGACGTTTACCTTATCAGGATATATCATAATTCAATCCACAAAATTTATCACGATGCAAGATCAAAATCAACAACGAAAATTAGAAATCAATTTCAACAATGAATTAAGGAAGAGTAAATAAAAATAAGTGGAAACTGATTTCTAGATAAGATTAGAGCGAGATTAGAGTGAGATCCTCAGGGGTCATCCCAAGGGTACAAACTTGGTCTAAATTGACCCACTGAAATACAAACAAGAGGCTAATTATAGCTAACGGTCCTATGCTGTGATAAGTTCTCCTATGTTGCAATCCTAGAAATCCTCTAGGTGTTCTAAATGTTGTCCTAGTGTTATCAAGTTGTCCTAGATCCTAATTGCAGGCTACGTAACCAAACAATTTAGTCAGGACCTGCATGGGCCGCCAAAAAAATATGTCACGACCCGATACCCAAATTGTTGGGCCGGGCCGAGCCATGTCCAGCCTACGCTTGGTTAAAGCGCAGTAAGCTGTTCTAAGTATAGACAATAAAAGATCTAAGCTACTAACAGTTCTAAAATCATATTTAAAGGTTCATCACAACACAGCATCTATAAGCGAAGGTAAACAAACACAGATTTAATAATACATAACCAAAGTATCTAACTGGAGACAAAGTCCAGTATCCAAATATAAGAACAGACAATGTCTAAGTCCCAAAACACAAGAAAGATAACTAAGCAAGGTTCCCCGCTGGGGCCTCTACTGGAGCAAGGCCAGGTCCTCAAAATCAGTGCCATAATATGTAACACATAGCATTTCATCCTCGAAAAGTGAACCTACAACGTTATCCTGTCAGGACGGGAGCAAGTACAACCTCTACAACTAAAGTACTGAACATATAATGAAAGAGATGTACAACAAGAAACATGGTGTGATAAGTCTATAAAACAGAAAATACTGGAAAACATGGCCTCATGGTATAACTGGGATCATAGTATCATAGTAACATAGGGAACATGGCATATCATGGTTTAATTTGTCATTTCTACAAATGACCACATATAGTTTAAAAGTTTAAAACCGTAGCATGTACGTGAATCGGTCAATAGGTGATTCAGGATGTACTGTGGTACATATCAAGTTTTTCTGGTGTGCCCACACGTGCACGAACGGCATCGGTGTATATCCATACACAAACGCGAGATTCAGAAACATACGGCAAGGTCGCATATAGAATGTCCCCGAGCGCGGTAAGTACAAACGGAGAAGGGGGTCATGTTCACGTACACTACTAGCAGTTTCCCCTTAACCCGTTATTTAACATGTGGGAGATACGAGAGCAGTAAAAACATGTGAATACTCAGAGCAGTCTAAGGCATAGTGAAACTTGTACTGAGAACCCGTAAGAAGCATGTGAAGATATAAGAGCTGTACTAAACATGGCCGGTACTGAAAGTGATACAACATGTGAAGACATAACTTGCTACCTCAAGGATCAGTCTTTTAACAGGGTTAATACATGTTCTAGCATTAAAAGACAGTAAATGAGTATGTAGATGTACTTGCCTCGAGCAAAGCAAGAATACTAGTACGAAGATAAAGATGTCCGGTGTCCTGTCAATAATGACATACAAACTCAGTTCTAAGCTATAATCAACAAAATACTAGTGGTGTAACACGACTCCTAACTGGATACTAGCCAAGTGGGGACCTAACATAAAAGTCTAATGTGAAGTGCCACTATACACAAACTAACTCTCTAGGGTCTTTATACTAGTGCGGGGTGAGGTCCAATACTATAACAACTCAAATCAACGCAAAACTTGCAAGTTGTAACTACTCAATAATTAAATCAAACTGTACACTAAGTTCCAACAATTTTAGAGATAGACAAAAAGCTTAAATATATATAAAATAAAGTACAAAAATAATCCTTGTTAATTATAGAAATTTATACTAATTTTTTTTGGGATTTATAAACCCTCATAAATATTTATTAAAAATCAGCAAACATAAATATACTAAAAAAATGAGTTCTGTTTTCCTATTTTTATAAAATACCAAAAGCACTTAATAAATGCTAGAAAAATTATAATAAATTAGCTAAATTAACATAATATTTAAATACCATTTTTCCAAGATTTTTACAGCAATTAAAATATATATAAAAATTCAAAACCAGAAAGTAACAATATCTAGAAAAATAATTAATTATAAATTAAGGATAATACATAATCAAAATCTACAGATGTTGTCGGATGATAAAATAAATATCACCAACGTGTCCAGAATGGTCAAATCAGCTAGGATAGCCTACCCATAAGTCTAATTTGGACACAGGGGCAAAACGGTAATTTCGGATCAAAATGATGTCCGCCGTTGGACACACTTTGCACCGAAAAACGTGTCGGGATAGAAGTCTACAAAACCTAGCAAATTATATGTCCACGAATCCAGAATGATGATACGAACCCAACGGTATGTCCAAAATGGAATTCCGATGTGCCGATCTCAAAATGACACGTTGACGCGACACTTGGTATCCGGTTTGCACGGAAATACGTGCCGGAGCAAATGTCTTCAAAACTCAGCAAATTATATGTCAACGAGTCCAGAATGACGATACGAACTTAACGGTATATCCGGAATTGGATTCAGATGAGCCGATCTCAAAGTGACCCGTTGACTCGAAAAGTGGGACCCGCTTTGCACCGAAATGCGTGCCAGGGCCCACGTTCTCCAAATCAAGCAAATTTTATATGAAAACATGCCAGAACAACGCCACGAGTCTACTGGTGGTGTCAGAAATTGAATCCGGAGTCCCGGGTTCAAAAATGGAATTTAACAAGTGCAATTTAAAGAATTCGGACGGCCAACTTTGGCGTCGAATTCGACCAACCGAACGTGCTTAAAATGAAACGAAATCTAAAGGAGACAGGAAGATGATTATACCAGCTGTGCACCAGAACTGACGGTGCGCAAAACGGAGCTGCAACGGCGAAGTTACGAGCTGACGAAGTCGGCTCCACGAAATTGTCCAAAAATAGTTCAATTTAAAATGTCAACTTGGTGGCCAGTTTTGAGGTATCAAACGACAAAATTAACGGACAAAAATTGACAGGAGTGAAGATGGATATACCGAGATTGCAACGGAGCAAAGAAATCGCCGATCCAACGGTCGGATCTCCCGAAAAACGTGCACGAACTTGCTATCCCGAAATACAATTTCTGAAACTTCTCGCGCGCACGTCGACGGGATTTCGACGTAAACGCACGAATCGTGTGTTTAACACGTCGGGGAGGCCGGTGGTTGACAGGGGGAGGCCGCCAGGGGGTCGTGTGCCGGTGGGGTGGTCGCCGGTGGCCGGTGGCGGCCGCGGTGGCGCGCGCCACGCGCCCATGCGCGCGCGCGGGTGGTGCGGCACCTACTGCTGCTCGCTGTCGCTGCTGCTGGTTGCACGCGCGCGGCTGCGGCGGCGCGGGGCGGCGGCTGCGGCGGCGTATCGCCGGGGCACGGCGGGGAGGTGGTGGTTCGGGTGGTGGTGCGTGGTGTTGGCTATGGTGGTGGGAGTGGTTATGGTGGTGATGATAGTAATGGTGATGTTGGTGATGAAGATGATGGTGGTGGTGTGTGGAAGAATGGAGAAGGAGGAGAATGGGGGCTGCGTCGGGGAGGAGCTCAGCCGGGGAGGAGGAGGTCGTCGGCCATGCATGGGATGGTGGTCGGCCATAGGTGGAGATGGGCTGTGTGTGTTGCATTTGAAAAATAAAGAGAGAGAGTGGGAGTGAGTGTAAATAAATATAAAGAGAGAGAGAATGAGTAGTAGAGAGAGAGGAAGATATTTGAGAGGGGGAGAGAGAGGAGTCGGTTGGGGGGGTGAAAGTGTGTGCTGGTAGAGAGAGAGAGGGAGGGATGTAGGTATAGGTGTAAAGGGAGAGAGAGAAAGAGTGTTTATTTAATATATATATATATGTAGGTATATATATATATAAAGAGAGATAGAGAGAGAGAGAAAAGTATAGAGAGAGAGGGGGGATGTCGGCCACACATGGGAGGCTGTCCTGATGGGAGAGGGGAGGGGATGTAGGTGTGTGTAGGAGAGAAGAGAAAGAAAGAGAGAGATATATATAAGTATACATATATATATATGTATATATACATGTATATATATACAAGGAGAGAGAAAAATAGATATTTTTAAAATGGGTAAAATAGGAAAATTACGTAGGGTACTTGGGCAGTCATGAGAATACAACATGGGGCTTGGGTTCGGGTTCGGTCGAGCCGGGTCGGGTCGAAATCGAACCGGGTGCAATAATTGAATTAAATAGGGTATTTATAATCATGGGAAAATAAACAACATGCGGGAACTCCAATAAATGGGACACAAGTTTCAGGCGGGGAGTAGGCTTCGTATGGGCCACGTCCATACTTCGGGTTGATAGGCTGGATCGATGTCGGGTCCTGAAATTAAATTGGAATTTAAATCAGGTTTCACGGCAGAAAATAAATCGGCCTAAATTGACCCGGAAGTTGTGCGAAGAAAATGGAGCACAAAATGAAGTGTCTGAGTGGGACACGAAGGTCATGGGTGGAGAGTGTCTCGAGTAGATCATTCATGAGAAGTTGGTTTCGAGAAAATGGCTGATCTGGTGCTCCTAAATTAAAAGCAACGGTAACGTGCAAACGATGATCAAAAATAAAAGTGGGAATAATATTCAACGATTAATTGGTCTAAGTTGACCCGAACTTGCGCGATACAAAATAAGCACAAGGGAACGAGTTCAAGTGGGACACGATATATCAACAGGAAGATAATCTTGCCTACTTCAAAACCCATGAAGAGAGTTTACAGAGATTGGTATCCCTGACGCTCCAGAAGTCAAAGTTACGGAAAGGCACATTAATGATCTAAACAATTTAATAATAAAATATTTATCGAAAAATAATTCATTAAGAAAAGCAAAAAAATAAACCCTGAAATTCAGGGGGCTTACATCTGCAGCAGGGCAGTCTATCTGTGGAGGAGTACGCAGCGGAGTTCGGCCGTCTGAGCCGATACGCAGAGTACATGGTTCGAGACCCGAAGATCAGGACGAGCCGTTTCAGGGAGGGGCTGAATTGGGATATCAAGATCCTCATTCCCTCCTTCTATGAGACTTATACCCAGATCTACGCGGAGGCCCGCAAGGTTAAGCGGGAGTGGGGCTTGAAGCCCAAGAGGGAGCGTGATCTTTTCTCGGGGGCTACTAGTAGCGCAGGGGCTGCTAAGCGCCCTCAGCTTCAGCATCGTTCTTTCCAGCATCACCAGCCGCAGGTGCAGGCCAGAGCACCAGTTCAGCAGCAGGTGAAGCACACTCAGCAGAGGCAGGCACAGCATGGGGCTCCTTGCAACTTCTGCAAGAAGCCCGGTCACATCTGGGAGGTCTGCCGGAAGAGGCTGGGCTTGTGCCTCTATTGCGGGGAGGCTGGACATCAGTTGAAAGATTGTCCTACGAGCCATTGCAGGGAGGGCCGTGGAGCGGTAGCAGCTCAGGGGGCACCGGCGAGAGTTCCTGCAGTGCAGCAGAGGGGTCCACTTCTGACCCAGCAGCAGCGGTTTGTTCAGCACCACCAGCAGCGGGGTGGTCAGGGAAGAGCCTTTGCTCTTGCAGCTGAGGAGATGGAGCCTGTTGCAGATGTAGTCGCAGGTTCTATTCTGCTCGATTCTTTTTCAGCTTTAGCCTTGTTTGATTCTGGTACTACGCACAGTTTTGTGTCTGTTTCTTTTGCTCTTAGGCACAATATTATTGCTGAGTATCTTGGTAGGACTTGCAAGATTATGACTGGGAATAGAATCATCCTAGTTAATAATGTTTGCAAGGGGCAAAGAGTTTCTTTGAGAGGCCGGGAGCTGAGTGCGTGTTTGCTTATAATGCCACTTTCGAGTTACGATGTGGTACTCGGTATGGATTGGTTGAGCATGCACCACGCCAGCATCGACTGCAGAGGGGGCAGGATTCTGTTTAGGCCGCCGGGAGAGCCAGAGTATGAGTTCACCAGGGGTGCAGTGGAGCAGGGAGATGGATTCTGCGGAGCGTTGTTGGCGGGGCCGGTGTTGCCACATCCACTCATTGCTGAGTTCTTGGATGTCTTTCCCGAGGAGCTGCCCGGGATGCCGCCATATCATGATGTTAAGTTTTCTATAGACCTAGTGCCGGGCGCTGAGCCTATCTCCCAGCACGTCTATAGAATCAACAACAGTGAGTTAGCGGAGCTGAAGAAGCAGGTCGACGAGCTGGAGGACAAGGGCTTTATTCGATCTAGTTCTTCACCTTGGGGCGCGCCAGTTCTTTTCGTCCCCAAGAAGGATGGTACGGTACGTCTGTGTATTGATTACAGGGCGCTCAATAACCTTACCATCAAGAACAAGTATTCTTTGTCAAGGATTGATGACTTGTTCGACAAGTTGAGCGGGGCGAGAGTGTTCTCGAAGATCGACTTGCACACCGGGTACCATCAGCTGAAGGTGAAGCGGGATGACATTCCGAAGACTGCCTTTCGGACTCGCTATGGCCAGTATGAGTATACCGTCATGCCGTTTGGGTTGACCAACGCTCCGGCGGTATTCATGAACTTGATGAATAAGGTATTTCATCAGTACCTTGACAAGTTCGTTGTGGTCTTCATTGATGATATCCTCATCTATTCGAAGACACCAGAGGAGCACGAGGAGCACCTGAGGATTGTGTTGGACACTCTCAGGAGGGAGCAGCTGTATGGAAAGCTGTCCAAGTGCGAGTTCTTCTTGGATCGCGTGGAGTTCCTAGGCCATGTTGTCTCTGGCGAGAGGATTTCAGTGGATCCGAGGAAGATTTCTGCGGTGGAGTCCTGGTCTACGTCGAGATCAGTAGCAGAGGTTCGGAGTTTTCTGGGTCTGGCATGTTATTACCGGAGGTTCGTGCAGGACTTTTCCAGGATTGCCCAGCCGATGACCCCCCTTATCAGGAAGGACGAGGAGTTTGTTTGGTCCGATGAGTGCCAGGCCGCCTTCGAGGAGCTGAAGTCGAGGTTGACTACAGCTCCTATCTTGACGCTGCCATCTGGATCTGGTGGTTATACGATCTACAGTGATGCTTCAGGACGGGGTTTGGGTTGTGTGCTACAGCAGCACGGGAAGGTAATTGCCTATGCATCTAGGCAGTTACGTCCTCATGAGAGAAATTACCCTACCTACGATCTGGAGTTGGCAGCGGTCATCTTTGCTTTGAAGCTGTGGAAACACTATCTGTACGGAAAGCGTGTGGAAATCTATACTGACCACAAGAGCTTGAAGTATGTATTTACCCAGAATGAGCTGAATATGAGGCAGAGGCGATGGTTAGAGCTGATGAAGGATTTTGATATATTGTCACGACCCGCACCCTGATTAGGGGCACGAGAACGTGGGTACGTCCAGCCTACGCCGCAAGTGTCGGCGGTAGAACGCTGTATAGGTCATCTATAACAACTAACATCTAACAATAAGATATATAAACTTGTCATCTCTGCACGGAGGTATAACATAACATCTCAACTCTATATCTCAAACACAAGTCTAGGAAAGATAAAGATAGAACATAATATGGAATCAGACGAAAGAAAGGAACTGAAATATAAATAGAGTTATCACACTACACAAAGTAGATGTCCAACACAAATAAGTACAAAACCTGAAATATAACTAAGTCACAACTAACAATCGGAACAATCCGATACAAAATGAAAACTATAAACACTAGACTAGACTAGGCACCCTCTACTGAGCTAGATGCTCCTCAGGCTCCTGAAGGTCACCCTCATGTGTCCCATAGAAGGTAGGACAGTCACCATCATCATCTGTAATATTTTCAACAGGTCCAGTCAGGACAGGAACGAGCACAATACATCTCACGCAGTTCATATCATGTTGGAAAATATAAAGCATGCATAGAGTAAGATACATGGACTGTAAAGAATATATGTAAAAACGAGAGAGATTTGATAACTGGAAATATCTATATATATGATAAGTAAGAACTGTAGGTAACCTGTGATTTAGAGCATGATATGGTTATATAAACAGGTTTAGGACATATACAAGATTTCACAAGAATTTGTACAAGATGGGATTTGATCACATAACCATTTCCTACTCACCCTCCCCAATCAATACACAAGGATCCAGTCAAGTTACGTTACTTTATACAAGAGGTTTTTATCATGTTTGCTTACGTGATCATGAGAGTACAAGATTGCACAAGAGTATACATGAAAGCGGTGTACATGAAATACAAGATGTTCGTGAAAAGCACATGACAACTGTCACGACCCGCTACCCAATTTGTTAGGCCAGGCCGAGTCATGCCCAGCCTACGTTGAGATAAAACGTAGTAAGCTGTTCTAAAGACAACAGGATAAGACTAAATGTGCTAAACAGTGCTATAAGTGAAGAAGAATCATAAATGCTCCCAACACAAAAGTCATCGTATATAGTAAAATATCCAAGTACAAGTAAACTGAAATGTAAAACTGGATACATGTCCAGTTACAAAATGATATAGTCTAATACATGTCTACTCTCAAAAGTCTAAGTAAACAAAAGACAACTAGACGAGGTTCCCCGCAGGAACATCCTCGTAAAGCAGAGCCGGGTCCTCGGCAGTATCTCCATAGTAAGTGTCACAGAGTAACTCCTCCTCAGTAAGGATACCTACAACGTTATCCTGTCAGGACGGGAGCAAGTACTAAATCTAACAACATATAATACTGATCATGTGATGAAACGGAAATGACATATCATGTTGGTTCAGTTTTAGGTATGTTTTAGCATGGCGATAGATATACATTTTAAAGTTTAAAACTGTAGTAGGTGAGTGATCAGTCAATAGGTAATCAGGATGTACAGCGGTACATATCAATTTTCTGATGTGCACATACGTGCACATAACGGCATCGGTGTATATCCATACACAAACGCGGGACCAGACATACGACACAGATACATATAGAATGTAACGGTGCTCGGTAAATACATACGGAGAAGGGGGTCATGATCACGTACACTACTAGCAGTTTCCCCTTAACCCGTTATTTAAGCATGTGAGAGAGATTATGAGATACGGTATAAATATGGTAAAGACTGAAAGTAATACAACATGTAAAGTTCTAACTTGCTACCCCAAGGATCAGCATTTAACATGGTTGGTGATTCACAGTTTTATGGTTTATAGCAGTATGTAAAGTTCGTAGAAAGTACTTGCCTCTAGCAAAGCAAACAAAACAAGCTGCGATAACAATGCTATGGATGTCCGATAACTCGTCGCTGTAGAAGTGAATACAATAACTTAGTTTTTACACTAAGCTAAAACACTAGGACACTAATTGGTGAAATACGACTTGTGATTGGGCACCTAGCCAAAATGATGACTTTGGCATAGGAGACCAATGTGGGGTGACACACTATGTTAACTAACTTTCTAGGGTCTTTACACTAGTGAGGGATGGGGTTCAACACGACTAAAACTCCAAATAACACAAAAAAAACTACAAGTCGTAATTAATCAATAAATAAATCAAAAGATCATTGTGTTCTAACAATTTTTGAAGTAGACAAAAAGCCTAGTTTTTATTAAAGTAAAGTACCAAGGTGATCCTTGTTAATCATAGAAATTTATTATAATTTTTCTGGAATTTATTAACCAGTACAAATATTTTATAAAAATCAGTTTTCCTAAGTATACAGAAAATGAGTTTTGGTTTTATATGCCAAACTAGGGGTAAAACAGTAAATTAAATACTACAAAAATTATACTAAATTAGCCAACTTATCATAGTATCTAAAAACTATTTTTCCATAATTTTAACAATACTTTAAGTATTTTTAGAAAATCAAAAACAGCTTTGCACACAATTGAAATTAAATAATTAATTATCTGCGTATTTTGTCCATGTATATAATTTGAACCAAAGTTCAAATACAGGACCCAAGGCCATGAATCAAGTCCAATATGACTTGTACAGGTCTTGAATGTGTGAAAACACATTTGAGCCCAAATACCCATGCTAGGCTTGGACACCAAATGGTTGCAGTAATTTAAATACAATAAAAATACAATTTGGTAAATAGTCAAAAATAAATATTATTATTTTAATAAGGTAAAGTTTTACATAATAACTATAAAAGTATGAACATTATTTTATATAAATAACTTACACTAAGCTAAGTAAAATACATATAGGAAATAATATATATATATATAAATATAGGGATATTTATATATATAGGAAAATGCTCAACTATATTATATATATATATATATATATATATATATATATATATATATATATATATATATATATATATATACAAATATATGTATATATACATACATATAAGAAAATACTCAACTATAATATATATATATATATATATATATATATATATATATATATATATATATATATATATATATATATATAAAATATATATATATATATATATATATATATATATATATATATATATATATACAAAATGATGTATACATATATAATAGTATATATAATAATATATATATATATACAAGGAAATATATATATACATAAAATAATAAAGTATAAAGGATGAAAAGTATATATATATAAATATATATATATATATATATAAGAAAACAGCAAGTATATATATACATAAATATAGTATATATAGTAATACATATATATATACACAAATAAATGTATATACATATATATATAAATATATATATAAAAAGAAAAGAAAAAGGAAAAGAAAAGGGAAAGGAAACAGAAAGGCTCGAACCCGAGCCAACAGAGCGCGGGGGGGGGGGGGGGGGGGGGTTAGGCTCTGTCGGGCTGGCCAGGGGGTCAGCCAGTGGGTCGTATTAGGGATAGGGTTTTAGTTAATTTTATTTAGGTTTTGATTAACATAAACATTAAAAAAAAATAAACACGATCCTGTGTCCGGACAGTTAGGGACACAGGTATTTACGTGTCTGGGCTAGCACGACACGCACGAGTCGATTCACCCGTGTCCAGACCTATAGCTAGGTTCCCCGTGTCCAGGCGAACGTCGTGCGTGAGTTCGAGACACGCACGACACGAACTCAGGTCTGTTACCTGCGTGTCCGACTTTGGGGGAAGCTTTCGAAGGCGGAGGCGGCGGCTTGGGGCGTCGTGGCGGTGGCGGAGTGGTGGCACTGGGGTCGGCTCGTCGAGGCGAGTCGAACGGTGGTGGTGGCGACTGGCGACGATGGACGGTGGGGCGACGCTAGGGTACGCCGGAGTTAGGGTTTAGAACCTAGGGTTTTTGTCGGAGATGAAGGGCTACGGTGGTCGTGGTGGTGGATAGAGCTAGGGTTTTGACTGGGGGGGTCGAAGGGGGGTTTTTATAGGCATTTTTGAGGCGGTGGTTGGCCGGAAAAAGGGGAAAATATCCGCCGGGTCGTCGGGGCCAGGTGGCTGGTCGGTCGGGGGGGGGGGGGGGTGACGACTGTTTTACAAAACAGTCCCTAGATTTCTAGGTTTTACAACTAGGCCCCTAATCAGTAGCCATATGTAAATACAATTTGCAAATCCCCTCCCGCAGCTATTATATGCAAATAAAATTTGCATGAACAAATAGGAATTTGCAAACTGATATCTAAATAATTTAATAAATTACAAAATGCATTAAAAACATTTTAGAAAATTGCAAATTGATATTTTAATATATAAAACTCATTTAAAAATCATCTAAAATTCTAGAAAAATTCCTAAAAATCTAAATAATTATTTTAAGGCTATAAATGACAATAAAATTTAATTAACACTAATTAAAAATAAATTTGAAAATTAGGGGCTTACAAGTCTTCCCTCTTTAAAAAAATTCGTCCTCAAAATTTACAAGAATTGAAGACCCGACAATGTTCTAACATAGCAAACAATGCAACAAAATGACTAAGGCTGCGATCGAAACTAACCTCTAAGGCATCAAGCGGGAACGGGTGGTTCCCTCGCAGCGGTTGGATCGAACAAGTAAGGGTATCTCTCCCTCATGTCCGATTCCCTCTCCCAAGTAGATTCACCTGGGGAGTGACGGCTCCAAGCTACTCGTACTAGGGGTATAACCTTGTTCCTCAGCCTCTTCTCTCTCCGGTCTATTATCTCCACTGGCTGCTCAGAAACTGTAAGGCTCGGTCCGACCTCCAACTCTGAATGATCTAGCACATGACTGGGGTCTGGAACATATCTCCTCAGCTGAGATACGTGGAAGACATCGTGAACTCCTGCTAGGTTGGGTGGAAGTGCAACCCTGTAAGCTACCTCTCCGATCCTGCCAAGTACCTCGAACAGCCCGATGTATCTGGGGCTCAGCTTCCCTCCTCGTCCGAACCGGATCGTCCCTCTAGTAGGTGATATCTTCACTAGCACCATATCACCGTCTGCGAACTCCATCGGTCTGCGACTAGCATCAGCCCAGTATTTCTGCCTGTCCTGAGCTACTCTGAGCCTGTCTCTGATCATCCCGACTTTCTCTGCTGCATCCGTGATCATCTCTGGCCCAAGCATGACTCTGTCTCCGACATCATCCCAAAAGAGCGGTGTCCGGCATCGTCGTCCATATAGCGCTTCGAAAGGAGACATACCAATACTGGCCTGGTAGCTGTTGTTGTATGAAAACTATACCAAGTGCAGATGGCTCTCCCATGATCCTCCGAAGTCCAGCACGCAAGTCCTCAGCATATCCTCCAGCGTCTGTATCATCCTTTCGGACTGCCCATCTGTCTGCGGGTGGTACGCCGTACTGAACTTGAGCCTACTGCCCAACTCCTCATGCAAGCTCCTCCAGTAGTGAGATGTAAATCTGCTGTCTCTGTCTGATACGATGCTCACCGGCACTCCGTGTAGGCGAACTATCTGCTGCATGTATAGCTCCGCCAACTTCTCGGTGGAAAGCTCCACCTTGAAGGGTATGAAGTGCGCACACTTCGTCAGCCTGTCTACGATGACCCAGATGGGATCCTTCCCTCCTTGGGAACGAGGAAGCCCTGAAACGAAGTCCATCGTAATATGTTCCCACTTCCACTCAGGAATGGGTAACGGCTGCAACAAACCAGCTGGCCTCTGGCGCTCCGCCTTGACCTGCTGGCAAACTAGGCATCTCGAGATAAAACGTGATACATCCCTCTTCATCCCGTGCCACCAAAGATGTTCCCGCAAGTCACGGTACATCTTGTTAGCACCAGGGTGAATAGAATATCTCGATCGGTGCGCCTCCTGCAAGACTGTCTCTACCAGCTCTCCCTTCGGCACGCACAATCGGCTGCCATGCCTCAGGGATCCATCCTCTGCTATAGTGAAGTCATCCAGCAATCCAGCTAAAGCCTGGGGTCGAAGTCTGCGAAGGCTCTCATCTGTAGACTGTGCCTCCCGGATCTGCTCCATCAATCCTGACTGAATGTCAAGCGCCATCATCTGTATCACTGATTCTGGACGAACTAGCTCGATACCGAGCTTCTCCAGATCCTCCCGCAAATGCCGATCAATCATCAGGTACCATGCCATCGGATGCCTGCTCAGCGCATCCGCCACCACATTTGCCTTCCCGGGGTGATACTGTAAATCGATGTCGAAGTCCTTCATCAACTCCAACCATCGTCTTTGCCTCATGTTCAGCTCTTTCTGCGTGAACACATACTTCAAGCTTTTGTGGTCAGTAAAGATTTCCACACGCTCTCCGTATAAGTAATGTTTCCATAACTTGAGTGCAAAGATCACCGCATCTAACTCTAGGTCATGGGTAGGATAATTCCTCTCATGAGTCCGCAATTGCCTAGATGCATAAGCAATTACTTTCCTATGCTGCTGTAGAACACATCCTAGCCCCTTCCCAGAAGCATCACTGTAAATGGTGAAACCTCCAGAACCTGAAGGTAAAGTCAGAACTGGAGCGGTCGTCAGCCTCCTCTTCAGCTCCTCAAATGCCGCCTGGCAGTCCTCTGACCAGATGTACTCTGCATCCTTCCGCGTCAGTTCGTCATGGGTTCAGCTATCCTAGCAAAGTCCTGGATGAACTTTCTGTAATAGCCTGCTAAACCCAGAAAACTCCTGATCTCTGAAACTGACATCGGAGCCTTCCACGTCTCAACTGCAGCAATCTTCCTGGGATCCATCGAGATTCTATCTCCAGTGACTACATGGCCGAGAAACTCCACTCGGTCTAAAAAGAACTCGCACTTCGACAATTTGGCAAATAATCTCTCCTACCTCAGAATCCCCAAAACTATCCGTAAGTGCTCTGCATGCTCCTCTGGCGTCTTCGAGTATATCAGGATGTCGTCGATAAACACCACGACGAACTTATCCAGATATTGGTGAAATATCTTATTCATCAAGTTTATAAAGACAGCTGGCACATTTGTGAGACCAAATGGCATCACCAGAAACTCGTACTGCCCGTACTTCGTGTTGAACGCCGTCTTCTGGATGTCTGCTGGCCTAACCTTCACCTGGTGGTACCCGGATCTCAAGTCTATCCTGGAAAATACCTTCGCCCCGCTCAACTGGTCGAACAAATCATCTATCCTGGGCAGAGGATATTTGTTCTTGATGGTGATGGCATTCAAAGCCCGATAGTCAATACACAATCGGACTGTACCATCCTTCTTAGGCACAAAGAGCACTGGCGCTCCCCATGGAGAAGCACTGGATCGAATGAAACCCTTTTTCAACAGGTCATCAATCTGCTCTTTCATCTCTATGGCCTCCTTGGGATTCACTCTATAGCAAGCCCGGGATACTGGTGATGAACCCGACACTAAATCTATAGTGAACTCCACATCTCTGTCAGGCGGAAGTCCTGGAAGATCCTCTGGGAATACATCCATAAACTCCCTAATGATAGGGTGTGGCGGTGCTGCGTCCCCGACTGTCGCACAACAGTTCGGCTCTAGGCTGATCTCCGGTCCTGTCCTCCTGACACTGAATGGTGCTGTCCCTGGGGGACTGAACAAAATACTATCCTCATGGCAATCTATAGATGCATGGGCGTAGCTAAGCCAGTCCATCCCCAATATGATATCATAACCGGGGAGTGGCATCACAAAGAATCGCCCCCCTGAACTCTCTCCCGGCTATAAAAATAGAACATCTATAGATAGATCTAATAGGCACTGGTCCTCCTTCCGTCATCACTCTACTAATCTCCGCAGTAGGTATAGCTACTAGATGATGTTTATGCATAAACTCTAATGATAGGAAGCTATGAGATGCACCAGAATCAAACAAACATACAGCTAGAAAAGTATGCAAATAAACATGACCTGTGATGACGTCAGCTAAGTAATCCGGCTCCGAAACCTGCTCCGGCTCCGGCTCAATGGCTAGACTATAAACCCTCCCCTGAGGTCCCTTCTGCTGCTGCAGATGCTGCCCGAACCTCTGCTGCTGAGTCGGAAGCGGTCCTCTAGTCTTCGCTACTGGGCACTCTCGAAGCTGATGGGTGGCAGACCCACAAGCCAAACACTGCCCCAACTTCTTCCTGCAGATGGAAGCGTCGTGGCCTACCCTCTTACAGAATGCACAAATACCTCCCTTCGACTGCTGTCGGGGTCCCGGAGCTCTAACTGGCGGGGTCTGATGATGTGGTGTAGGGGGACGGTAAGTCTGCTGGGGTGGCGTCGGCGCTCTCTGCTGGAAAGCCTGACGCTTGGACGGTCCCTCATGATGTACAGAAGCCGACCTCTTGCATGACAGAAGACGCTCCTCGATGTCCCGAGCTAACTCTAGGCTCTGGTAGTAGTCAGTCGTACCGTTTGCCACTATAAGAATGCCAATGTCTGGAACTAGACCATGGCAAAACCTACGGGTCATCTCCTCTGGATTAGCAACCAGACTAGGAGCAAAACGGCTCAGGCGACTAAACTCCGCCGCATACTCGTCAACAGAACGGTTCTCCTGCTGGATGTTCTGGAATCGTAGCCCCATGGCTACTCTAGCAGTGGTCGAGAAAAACTTTTTCTTGAACTGGGTCTTGAACTGGTCCCAGGTGGCTCTACCTCTCGCGAACAACGGCTCATTCCTGAAACCAGACTCCTGCTAAGTCTATCAGCAAAAATCCTGCTGTCTCGACCTGAAGGTCATCCGGCATCCTAACTCCCAGAAGCTTCCTCTCTACAGAATCTAGCCAGTCATCAGCTACTACTATGCCCTCAGTCCCTGAGAACTCCTTGGGATTCAGACCCATGAAGTCCTTGACCGTCCCCGTTCTCTGCCGTGGCTCTACATGTGGTGTGACCACGGGACGTCCCTCAGAATGCTCCATGCTCTGGCAGAGTAGGGTAGTCTGCTCCTGATGGGTTGTTAGGAACCCCTGAATCAGTGTGAGCAGCTGGGTCCCGTCGAGTGTGACGGAAGCCTGGGTGGATATAGTGATAGGGGGTGGTGGAGGTATTGGGTCCTGCCGGGCCTGTGATGTGGAAGGTGGTATCTGGGTCTACGGATCTGTGGAGTGGGGAAAAGTAGTAGGTGGAGATGTATCAGTCGACTGGTCAGCTGACTGGATAAGGAGGGCCCCATTCTCGGGGGTAACATACTGGGATAAACGAGTAAGCACCATCTAAATTACACATAAAAAGACTTATAAGGACTTATTTAAAGTAAGCAATCATATGCAAGAAAATCTAATTATAATAGCAAATATGTGATGTATTTCCTATGTTACAATCCTAGCATTCCTCTAAGTGTTCTAAGCGTCTTTCCTAATGTTGTCTAATTACCTTAAGTTCCTAATTGCAGGCATGCTTGGTACAATAACGTAACCAAACAGTTTAGTCAGGACCTGCATGGGCCACCACTAAAAACATGTCACGACCCGCTACCCAATTTGTTGGGCCAGGACGAGTCATGCCCAGCCTACGTTGAGATAAAACGTAGTAAGCTGTTCTAAAGATAACAGGATAAGACTAAATATGCTAAACAGTTCTATAAGTGAAGAAGAATCATAAATGCTCCCAACACAAAAGTCGTCGTATATAGTAAAATATCCAAGTACAAGTAAACTGAAATGTAAAACTGGATACATGTCCAGTTACAAAATGATATAGTCTAATACATGTCTACTCTCAAAAGTCTAAGTAAACAAAAGACAACTAGGCGAGGTTCCCCGCAGGAACATCCTCGTAAAGCAGAGCCGGGTCCTCGGCAGTATCTCCATAGTAAGTGTCACAGAGTAACTCCTCCTCAGTAAGGATACCTACAACGTTATCCTGTCAGGACGGGAGCAAGTACTAAATCTAACAAACATATAATACTGATCATGTGATGAAACGGAAATGACATATCATGTTGGTTCAGTTTTAGGTATGTTTTAGCATGGCGATAGATATACATTTTAAAGTTTAAAACTGTAGTAGGTGAGTGATCAGTCAATAGATAATCAGGATGTACAGCGGTACATATCAATTTTTTGATGTGCACATACGTACACATAACGGCATCGGTGTATATCCATACACAAATGCGGGACCAGACATACGACACAGATACATATAGAATGTAACGGTGCTCGGTAAATACATACGGAGAAGGGGGTCATGATCACGTACACTACTAGCAGTTTCCCCTTAACCCGTTATTTAAGCATGTGAGAGAGATTATGAGATACGGTATAAACATGGTAAAGACTGAAAGTAATACAACATGTAAAGTTCTAACTTGCTACCCCAAGGATCAGCATTTAACATGGTTGGTGATTCACAGTTTTATGGTTTATAGCAGTATGTAAAGTTCGTAGAAAGTACTTGCCTCTAGCAAAGCAAAACAAAACAAGCTGCGATAACAATGCTATGGATGTCCGATAACTCGTCGCTGTAGAAGTAAATACAATAACTTAGTTTTTACACTAAGCTAAAACACTAGGACACTAATTGGTGAAATACGACTTGTGATTGGGCACCTAGCCAAAATGATGACTTTGGCATAGGAGACCAATGTGGGGTGACACACTATGTTAACTAACTTTCTAGGATCTTTACACTAGTGAGGGATGGGGTTCAACACGACTAAAACTCCAAATACACAAAAAAACTACAAGTCGTAATTAATCAATAAATAAATCAAAAGATCATTGTGTTCTAACAATTTTTGAAGTAGACAAAAAGCCTAGTTTTTCTTAAAGTAAAGTACCAAGGTGATCCTTGTTAATCATAGAAATTTATTATAATTTTTCTGGAATTTATTAACCAGTACAAATATTTTATAAAAATCAGTTTTCCTAAGTATACAGAAAATGAGTTTTGGTTTTATATGCCAAACTAGGGGTAAAACAGTAAATTAAATACTACAAAAATTATACTAAATTAGCCAACTTATCATAGTATCTAAAACTATTTTTCCATAATTTTAACAATACTTTAAGTATTTTTAGAAAATCAAAAACAGCTTTGCACACAAGTAAAATAATAATTAATTATCTGCGTATTTTGTCATGTATATAATTGAACCAAAGTTCAAATACAGGACCCAAGGCCATGAATCAAGTCCAATATGACTTGTACAGGTCTTGAATGTGTGAAAACACATTTGAGCCCAAATACCCATGCTAGGCGTGGAACCAATGGTTGCAGTAATTTAAATACAATAAAAATACAATTTGGTAAATAGTCAAAAATAATATTATTTTTTAATAAGGTAAGTTTTACAAAGTAACTATAAAGTATGAACATTATTTTATAAAATAATTTACACTAAGCTAAGTAAATACATATAGAAAATAAATATATATATATAAATATAGGGATATTTAGAGATATAGGAAAATGCTCAACTATTATATATATATATATATATATATATATATATATAATATATATATATATATAGATATATATATATCTATATATATATATATATATATATAATTATATATATTTTTGTATATATATATATATCTATATATATATATATATATATACAAAAATATATATCTATTATATATATATATATATATATATTATATATATATATATATATATACTATATAGATATATATATATATATACAAATATATGTATATAGACATACATATAAGAAAATCTCACTATAATATATATATATATATATATATATATATATATATATATATATATATATATATATATATATTTATATATATATATATATATACAAAATGATGTTTACATATATAATAGTATATATATATAAATATATATATACACAAGGAAATATATATATACATAAATAATAAAGTATAAAGGATGAAGTATATTATTAATATATATAATATATATATATATATATATATATCTATATAATAAAGAAAAACAAGTATATATACAAAATAGTATATATAGTAATACATATAATATACACAAATAAATGTATATACATATATATATAAATATATATAATAAAAAGAAAAAGAAAAAGAAAAAGGAAAAGAAAAGGGAAAGGAAACAGAAAGGCTCGAACCCGAGCCAACAGAGCGCGGGGGGGGGGGGGGGGGGGTTAGGATCTGTCAGGCTGGCCAGGGGGTCAGCCCATGGGTCGTGTTAGGGATAGGGTTTTAGTTAATTTTATTTAGGTTTTGATTAACATAAACATTAAAAAAAATAATAAACACGATCCTGTGTCCGGACAGTTAGGGACACAGGTATTTACGTGTCTGGGCTAGCACGACACGCACGAGTCGATTCACCCGTGTCCAGACCTATAGCTAGGTTCCCCGTGTCCAGGCGAACGTCGTGCGTGAGTTCGAGACACGCACGACACGAACTCAGGTCTGTTACCTGCGTGTCCGACTTTGGGGGAAGCTTTCGAAGGCGGAGGCGGCGGCTTGGGGCGTCGTGGCGGTGGCGGAGTGGTGGCGCTGGGGTCGGCTCGTCGAGACGAGTCGAACGGTGGTGGTAGCGACTGGCGACGATGGACGGTGGGGCGGCGCTAGGGTACGCCGAGTTAGGGTTTAGAACCTAGGGTTTTCGCCGGAGATGAAGGGCTACGGTGGTCGTGGTGGTGGGTAGAGCTAGGGTTTTGACTGGGGGGTCGAAGGGGGGTTTTTATAGGCATTTTTGAGGCGGTGGTTGGCCGAAAAAGGGGAAAATATTCGCCGGGTCGTCGGGGCCAGGTGCCTGGTCGGTCGCGGGGGGGGGGGGGGGGGGGGGGTGACGACTGTTTTACAAAACAGTCCCTAGATTTCTAGGTTTTACAACTAGGCCCCTAATCAGTAGCCATATGTAAATACAATTTGCAAATCCCTCCCGCAACTATATATGCAAATAAAATTTGCATGAACAATAGAAATTTGCAAACTGATATCTAAACAATTTAATAAATTACAAATTCATTAAAAACATTTTAGAAAATTGCAAATTGATATTTTAATAATAAAACTCATTTAAAAATCATTTAAAAATTCTAGAAAATTCCTAAAAATCTAAATAATTATTTTAAGGCTGTAAATGACAATAAAATTTAATTAACACTAATTAAAAATGAATTTGAAAATCAGGGGCTTACAACAACTGTATCTGATGCACCCCGATGGAGATAACATCGCATGACAAGATCCATATAGTACCAATCCGTGATAATGACGTGACAGCATCATGTAAGGTATCTAGAGCAAGATATAAATCAACAAGTATGAAAAGATCAGAGAATGTACTCGCCTGTCACCCTGTATGACTGATATGAATAGATGTCCGAACTGGGTCACAGAGTCCTATTTAGAGTAAACAGGTCACAATATATCCACAATGGTAAAATTAGAGTATACAATGCATACTACAGATTCTAGGTCAATCTGGTCAAAAGTCAACTCTTGGTCAACTCCGGTCAACTCTAAAGTCAAACTAGTCAAGTTAGGTCAACACTAGTCAAACTAGTTAGGGTTTTAGTCAAACTAGTTAAACTAGTTGTTTTAGGTCATTCCTAGTCAATTCTAGGTTAACTAGGTCAAATTTGACCTAAGGTTGACTTTGGTCAACCCTTAGTCAACAAGGGTAACAAGTTGGGTTTTGAGCCATTAGGGTTAGCCCCAAGCCATAGGCTAATAATCTTGGCCATAGGCTAGTCATAGGGTTTTCATAGGCTAGTGGTGTAGGTTTCATATAACCTATATCTAGTAAGTTATATAGATATATAATATATAACTATAATATATGAATAGACACTATCTACCTACTACCATATATCAAAATATGAATATATATAGATACAAAACCCACATACATATATAAACACTATTATGACATAATGAGACCTAATACAAAAGTATACATATATATATATATGTATATACATATATATATAAACTTATATATATATACTATATATAGAGAGAGGGAAGTGAGAGGGACATAGAGTGAGAGAGGGAGAGTGCAGGATAGTGAGAGAGAGGGTGTTAACCTGGACAGAGAAGGGGGAGGGGTTCCAGATTTTCTGGAACCAAAATTGGCTCCCCAACACACACACACAGAGTCCATATATACACACATATGTATATACACACACAATACACCTATACACTACCATTTCTCCCCAAAACTCACCCACTCACATATACATATATACTACGTATATACATACTAAAATACACTAATACAAAGTATAAAACATAATCAAAATCGATTTGAAAATCGATTTGCAAAACTGGAAAATCCTAAAACCTGGAAACTATGGGCTGTGAACTCGAAACTAGGATAACCCGATTTCACACACCAAAACGAGCTAAGGCTCGATTCAAATGGTTGGTAACTGGTGCCCCATACATACCCTAGTGTCCTAGGTACCTGACACGATACCACGACATGGTTTAACGTGTCCAAACACACGAGAACACCACAGGGTAAACTCTGATACGCGCACACAACCACAGTGTCGTACACGCGTTCCACACATTCGGACACACCACGAGACACGACACGTCTCGTGGTTGCATACGTGTAGCCCACACATAGGGCTACACGATCCACATACTGACACGTGTCCAGACACTCGTGGACACGATACGAACCCTGTATCGTGTGAAAACACGACTGATACACATGTTCCAGACCGCGTCGTGCACGCGTTGCCGACTCGTGCTTGCGACACAGGACACGACGCACCTCGTGCTCGTGTCTCGTATACGCCATGTATAGGGCTACACGCCCGTGTCACTACGAGACACCCAAGTGTCGTGTCCGTGCGACAGACACGCTCAAAGTTGCCCCCGTGCGCGTGTGCGCTGACAGCGCGTGTCCAGTACGAGTGAGATTTCTCACTCGACACGACACGACGCACACGAGACTTTGGGGGCATATTCGCAGACATTGCCCCCGTGTCCGTGTCAATTTGTACGTGTCCTAGTAGCCTGTGCAGTGCGCACGAAGGGTGGGTTGCAGGGCATGCACGAGAGTCTCGTGCAGTGGGTTCGTATCCAATTGGACACGGACACAGCACGAAAACGTGCTCAGTCCACTGGGTATGTGACCTACATGTCTAGGGCTTCACAAAAGCGAATTTGTTTTACAAAAACACAAAAATAGGTCCTTTGTGGCATTCACCAAACAAGGGTTTTAAAGCTTAGGATACGTGTCCGATACAGAACCAAACCGACTCTAACTTATACCAAATTTTACCCACAATTATGGTAGTCCTATATGAATGCATATTGAAGAAAAACAGGATTTTAACTAAGTTTGAGGGCATTTACCTATTTGTGCAAATCTAAGGAAAATCAATTAAAAGGGGGTGTGTGTCCTTCAACTTGATAATGCCCAAAGCTTCCAAATCTTGATTGCTAGCCTCCCTTAGCACCCTTGATGTTGTAGGGTCCCAATGCAAAAGACTAGAGTGAATTTGGATCAAGAATGATCAAGTTGTGGGTGTTTGAAGAAATAGGATTTTCTAGGATTTAAATTCATGTAAATTATTCATGAATGATGGAATAGGATAAATAGAAGTGTGGGCTGCTAGGGGGGTGCCCTTGGCCGGCCATAGCATGGGAGGGTGTCCTTGCCCTTTCTTCTAGGTTAAGGCATGGACTTTGTGTAAAGGGGTGAGATTTGGAGTGGTTTAAGGAAAATATCAATAAAGGTAAATCTAGATTTATCTCACTTTAACCCATGACTAATATCTATCCCCTTATCATTCTAGGTTAGTAGCTAACCTCTAGATTAGTGCTAAACTAGGTTAGGGACTAACATGACACTATAATAATTAAATAATAATAAAAAACATAATTGCAAAATTCCAAATAATTTCTAGAAAATTACCAAAATACCCTTTTTGGCCAAAATCACTAATTGGTGTTCTAACCTATGGCTAGGCTCATGATCATGGTTAGTCTCTAGGTTATGAAAAACTAGGGTTTACACTAAGGTTTTTCTAGTAAGTCACAAAGTCATAAGTCATGACTTTGGAAATGGTTAAACTTAACTAAAATCACCCAAAAATTATATTATGACTAAAATACTATTAATTAATAATAAAATAATAAATTTCAAAATACCCCCAATTTCAGAAAACTGGGTGCTACAAGTCTACCCTCCTTAGAAAATTTCGTCCTCGAAATTAGAATGGTCATACTCCTTCTAGGTCAAATACCCCAACAATCACAGTCTCAAACACACCATCCGATAATCATATGCGTCTGTCCGAAATCATGATATTCGGAATCTTCGTCATGCTAGTGAGCAAGGCTACGATATTCACAGAGTCCGCGACTAAGGTACATACCTCTAGAATCATGGTATTTAAAATTTTGCATTGCCGCATGCCTGGCCGCGAAAACCTTAAATTCCCACACCCGAGAAATACGTCCAAAATCCGACTATATGTCCTCACTATGCCAGCTAACATGACTATAGAAGACTCTAGATCCCATGATCGAGACGACCTAGCCCATACGACTTATCTCAGAAGAAAATAATTCACAATGAAATATCCGAACAAAATTTATCAACTACAAGGAACAGATAGAATCGAATTTCCAAGACAGTTTAAGGAGGCAAATGCGGAAATAGAATCGAAAAGGTTGGAACCTGCAATCAGCTCTCCCTTGTCTGTGCATCATCGACTGCCATGGCGAAAGCTCGCCGGCTGGCCTCCTTGGCCTGCTGTGATGCTGGACAAACCTCTGCTGTGAGTCTGCAACGGTGGTCCCGTCTGCTGCCCTGTCGGAGCCCTAGCTCCTGTTGCTGCCTGAGCCAATCGTACCAAGCTCTTGGGACACTCCTTCAACTGCGCTGCTGAACCACAAAGCAAACACAGGCCCTGCCTCTTCCTGCAGTCATCCCATCCGTGACCTTGCTTTATAGAAGTTACATGTAGGTGCTGTTGCTGCCTGGGTGCCTGCTGGTGAGTATGTCCCTGGCCCTGAAACGGCTGCTGAACTGGCCTCTGCTGTATGTGAGAGAGCTTGGCTGGCCCTGCACTAGAACTAGCCCCTAAGGTATCACTGCTCTTCGGCTTGAGGCCGAAGTCCTCCTCTGCAATCTGTGCGTCTATCAATATTTGATCGAACGTCGCATCACGGCGTCCCGAGGTACGGGTGCGCACTGCATGAATAAGTCCCCTGCGGAACTTACGAGCCTTCTGCCCTCATCCTGGATCATACGGGAGCGAACTGCTAAGGCGGAAGAACTCAGCTGCATACTCGTCCACCGACGAGTTCCCCTGTACTAGACCCACGAACTGGCCCTCCAATGCTAAAAGCCACGTCCGGGAAGTCTCCTTTAAGAGCCTCCAGAAGTTCTCCCAAGTCAGCCCTCTCACGACGCATGAGGATCCGTACGGTACCATGTCAGCGCGATGTCGAAGAATCGGCTGGCAGCGGCCGAAACCCAAAGCACTCTAGGAAGCTCTGCCAGTCCATGCTCCGCTGTATCCTCTAGCCAGTCGTCTGCATAGAGGATGCCCTCCGTGCTGTGAAGTCCCTGGAGCTCATCTTCCTGAAGTCCAATACTGTCCCCGGCCTGGACTGCTGCTGGTACGGCTGCTGGCCAGTGGGCCCTGCACCGTACCCGGTACCACTCTCTCTACTGCTGCTAGGACAAGCTGATGCAAGTTCTATACTCTGCCTCAGCAACTCGATATGTCGGTGTGACGCCTCCGACTGGCGCTGCGATGCCTCTGCCTGGGCCCGCTGTGTCTCCATCATCTGCTGAAGGAGAAGGAACATATGGTGCGTATCGTCGGTACCGGTGGTAGTGGCGGCAGTAGTATCTCTGGAAGAACGGTCGTAACCTCTGGGGTGGAGGTGGTAGACCTCCCTGTACAACCGCCTGGGTCTCCAAAATAGTTAGAATCACTGGAGGCAGTCTCGTGAACCTCCTCCTCTGCCTGATCAGATCTCTCAGGCAAACTACTCGATCCAGTGGCCTGCGGGTGCATCTTCGTCATCCTGGAGACGAATTGAAACCAAGAGGTCAATATGGCACATGAGTAGATTTATCAAGGAAGGACAGTTAAATTAATACAAGGGAAGTAATCATGATAATCAAAAGATCGGAAATTTCTTAGGTGTGATTGAGAAACTCCTATCATGTCCTAGGTCCTACGTCTAATTGCAGGCTCGTAATTAGTACTCTAAGTCGAGCACCATTACGAGATCGTACTAATTGCGACACTGACCTGCATGGGCCACCACAAAAAACGTGTCACGACCCGCCCCTGATTAGGGCACGAGAACGTGGGTACGTCCAGCCTACGCCGCAGTGTCGACGTTAGTAGAACACTGTATAGGTCATCTATAACAACTAACATCTAACAATAAGATATATAAATCTGTCATCTCCGCACGGAGGTATAACATAACATCTCAACTCTATATCTCAAAAACAAGTCTAGGAAAGATAAAGAGAACATGATATGGAATCAGACGAAAGAAAGGAACTGAAATATAAATAGAGTTATCACACTACACAAAGTAGATGTCCAACACAAATAAGTACAAAACCTGAAATATAACTAAGTCAAACTAACAATCGGAACAATCCGATACAAAATGAAAACTATAAAACACTAGACTAGACTAGGCACCCTCTACTGAGCTAGATGCTCCTCAGGCTCCTGAAGGTCACCCTCATGTGTCCCATAGAAGGTAGGACAGTCACCATCATCATCTGTAATATTTTCAACAGGTCCAGCAGGACAGGACGAGCACAATACATCTCACGCAGTTCATATCATGTTGGGAAATGTAAAGCATGCATAGAGTAAGATACATGGACTGTAAAGAATATATGTAAAAACGAGAGAGATTTGATAACTGAAATATCTATATATATGATAAGTAAGAACTGTAGGTAACCTGTGATTAGAGCATGATATGGTTATATAAACAGGTTTAGGACTATACAAGATTTCACAAGATTTCACAAGAATTTATACAAGATGGGATTGATCACATAACCATTTCCTACTCACCCTCCCCAATCAATACACAAGGATCCAGTCAAGTTACGTTACTTTACAAGAGGTTTTTATCATGTTTGCTCACGTGATCATGAGAGTACAAGATTGCACAAGAGTATACATGAAAGCAGTGTACATGAAACAAGAGTTCGTGAAAAGCATGACAACTGTATCTGAGCACCCCGAGGGAGATAACATCGCATGACAAGATCCATAGTACCAATCCGTGATAATGAGTGACAGCATCATGTAAGGTATTCTAGAGCAAGATATAAATATAACAAGTATGAAAAGATCAGAGAATGTACTCGCCTGTCACCCTGTATGACTGATATGAATAGATGTCCGAACTGGTGTCACAGAGTCTATTTAGAGTAAAACAGGTCATAATATACCAATGGTAAATTAGAGTATACAATGCATACTACATGATTTTAGGTCAATCTGGTCAAAAGTCAACTCTGGTCAACTCTGGTCAACTAAAGTCAAACTAGTCAAGTTAGGTCAACACTAGTCAAACTAGTTAGGGTTTAGTCAAACTAGTTAAACTAGTTATTTTTAGGTCATTCCTAGTCAATTCTAGGTTAACTAGGTCAAATTTGACCTAAGGTTGACTTTGGTCAACCCTTAGTCAAAAGGGTCAATAAGTTGGTTTTGGGCCATTAGGGTTAGCCCCAAGCCATAGGCTAATAATCTTGGCCATAGGCTAGTCATAGGGTTTTCATAGGCTAGTGGTGTAGGTTTCTATAACCTATATCTAGAAGTATATAGATATATATATAACTATATATATGAATAGAATATCTACCTATTACCCATATATCAAAATATGAATATTATATAATACAAACCACATACATCATACATATATGACAATGAGACCTAATACAAAAGTATATATATTCATATTAGTATAACATATATATATATATATATAAACTCTTATTATATATATATATAGAGAGGGAAGTGAGAGGGACATAGAGTGAGAGAGGGAGAGTGCAGGACAGTGAGAGAGAGGGTGTTAACCTGGACAGAGAAGGG